>WBNM01029051.1:0-43138 GCA_013399055.1 Ramphastos sulfuratus | reverse complement strand
AGCAAATTTTACCAATTCAAAGTGTCCTCATATTGTTGAGAGCAAAATGTTTATTTACCTACTGAAAGAAGATGAAGCAGATTACTTTGATCAGAAACATAGCTGAACTGATTAAACACTGACAAATTAGAATGTTTTGCTTCACTGTTGAATTTTAAGTAAAGCACTTACCCTTCCTCTAGTTTTCCAACAACAGCTACATTAAATTTTTCTTCAAAGTTAATGAAATAGGAGATCAGTGCTGCTAAGACTGTCTGAAACATAACGAACCCCACATCCATTAGGCACATTCAAGCAAGAATATGAAGAAATTATTAAAGAACATTACCTTCTCTTTCCCACACACCCTCCAGTCTCATCACTAGCAGCAGAATTAAGCCTGAAGTCTGCATATCCCTTTTCTGTTCAGGTGTCATCCCTGAATCACCTTATAGGTGTGGGTTTATATTGATAAATCACACAATATATATATCAGAATATCACAGTAACAACAGAGAATATCCTACCTCATAAACTGTGTGTTTTATAACAAAGTGCTCTAATAACTCCTGGGGAAAACCTGCACTCTTGCACCTGTAGCAACAGCCTCCAGAACTTCAGGAAATTGCTGCCTATGTGAGGCTTCCCCCACACCAGGGCTGCTCAGGGAGGTAAAGGAGGCAAACCCCTCTGCTGCTGGAGGGCAAAGGTGCTTTGTGCTTGGCCACAGATAGCCAGGCCTTTAGTAGCAGCTTCCAGGTATGGTACAGAGGGGCTCCAGATGTGGAATTACAGCCAGCTGCTGTCAAAGCCAAATATGTCCAAGGCAAAAATTAATAGTTTCTAACATTTTTTTCACTACAGATGTATTTGGTTACAAACAGCTAAGTAGAGGTAAAACAACTCACAGCAGCTCATGAAAGCTGCCTATTTTTTCTTTCTAGGTAAAACGATCACCCACATTTAGTGCAGAACAAAAGAAATAGTTAAGACTCTGCATCCTTTGTCACTACGGTGATAGAGCAGTTGCAAAGAGAAGTGACCATTACCACAAGGAGTTCGATCGGGATGGGCGTTGGTAACTTTTCCTTGTATCGGTCATTGATTTCCTTCACCACAAACACAATAAGCAAAACGATAAGGGATGTGACAAGGTCAGCGACGTTTGTTTGCGCGATCTGGCTGAAGATGCTCTCTAGAGTCTGCAAAATCAGGGAGAAAAATGTGGTGCTTTAGAAGGAGCAGCGTCCCGGCGCAGCAGCAGCAGCAGCACTCTCCCTCCACCGCGGCCTGGATCGGAATTGCTCTGGGGATAATGGAAGTTGAAATTTGTTCCTTCCTGCGTGGTGCAGATTGCGAGCCCCACTGAATGCACGTGTGCAGCATACAAACAACAAAAGCAGATGTGAGAGACTCCTTCCACTGGCTCTTGGACCCGCTCATCCTGGCCTCTCCCTGAGAGAGGGTCGAAAGAACAGGCAATAGGAATAGGATCGGAAATGTGAGATAGGAAGTGAGAGCAATGGAATTACTGAGCAGGTGCCTCTCTCTGCTCTTTCTTCCTATCTTCTCCTTTCTCGTTTCACATCCAACAGACCTTACATATTCATACCCGAATTAAATATATATAATATCGGCCCAATAAAAATGAATAATTAAATGCTTGAGGCAAAGCTGAGCGCTTAATGAAAATATGCCACACAATAGGAATAACTAAAAATATCAACTAGTTGGCCTAATGGGGTGTAACCTGGTGTTTGGTAATCATAGAATCATTAAGGCTGGACAAGACCTTTAAGATCATTGAGTCCAACTGTAACCCACCTACCATGACTACTAAACTGTATCCTGAAGCACCATGTCTACAAGCTTCTGGAGCACCTCCAGGGATGACAAATCCACCACCTCCCTGGGCAGCCTGTTCCAATGCTTCACCACTCTCTCATTAAAGAAGTTTTACCTAATATCCGATTTACCTAATATCCAATTACCTCCCCTGGCACAACTTAAACCTATTTCCTCTTGTGCTATCACTAGTTACTTGGCAGAAGGGACCAGCACCAGCCTCATTCCAACCTCCTTTCAGGTAGTTGTAGAGAGCGATGAGATCTCCTCAGCCTTCTCTTCTCTGGACTAAACAACCCTAGCTCCCCCAACCACTTCTTGTGTGACATGCCCTCCAGACCTCTCAACAGCCTTGTTGCTCTTCTATGGACACGCTTCAGGACCTCAATGCCTTTACTGTGGTGCCCAGAACTGAACACTGTGGTCTCACCAGGGCCAAGTACAGGGGCACAATCACTTCCCTACTCCTGCTGGACACAGTTTTTGATGCAGGCCAGGATGCCACCTGGGAACGCTGCTGGCTTGTGTTCAGCCAGCCATCTACCAGCGCCCTCAGATCCTCTTCCACTGGGCTACTTTCCAGCCACTCATCCCCAAGTCTGTAGCATTGCTTGAGGTTGGTGTGACCAAAGTGCAGGACCCGGCACCTGTTGACCTCTGCCCACCAATTTAACCTGCCCAGATTGGTTATATACTAATAACCCATCTAATATATTTTCCTGTTGCGTTTCCTCCTGCTTGGCTGTTTTTATGCTGAATTCTGTCATTGCTGCCTTGTGTTAAGCAGTCAGATAAACATCACAGGTTTCAATAGCATTATCAAATAATGAACACTTAGCACTTACGTAGATTATGCCAAGAGGTTTATTAAATCCAGGCACAGGTAGCTGAAGCATGAATTTCACTTGAGACACCAGAACGTGGACAGCCGCAGCGGTGGTGAAACCACTGATTAATGATTGTGATAAATAAATAACAATGAATCCAAACTGGAGAATTCCCAGAAGCAACTGAAATTCAAAATGACTGTACGTCAGTGGGATTCATTTGTGCTTTTAAGCAATCTCTGCAACAAAGAGAACCACATTTAATGGAAACAGATTTTTACCTAATCCTGTACAGGAATTACAGAATACTGTCACCAGACATGCAAGAAAATTTGAAGGCTTAGCAACAGGGGGTATAAGACTGGCAAGACAAATTGCTAGTTAAAAACCATTCTTTTTCTCTTCTAGCTAAAACAAACCTCCTTAGTCTTACGGTTTTCAGTACCCCTATTTTTTACATGGCACCAGTGTTTCATGAAGCACAAACATAGAAATATGTTAGGAAGGAAGGATTGAACTGCAGGAATTCTGTATTAGGAAGGAAGGAGAAGTCGTTGGGGGCTGTTTTTTAAAAGGCAAATCCAATAGTTCACTATTATGAGACAGAGCTTTTATTCACCTTGGTGTGTCTGCAGGACTGACATTACTCCCACAGTTTTTCCTATTCAACAGATGAGCTTTTTTTCTGTAGGTTGGGTGTTCCTAACTCTATGGGCTATGGGCTCAGGTCTGGGCAAAACCAAGCGTTTCACAGTATGTATCAGTGGCTGGTCGCTGGAGACGGGTGGATGTCCCCTACTCAGTGAGCCAATGTCATTTGGATGGGATGGTGAAGAGAATTACTCCGGTGACTTCACTAGCAGAAAACAAAGGGAAAGGGCAATCTGCTACCCATCTATTCATACACAGACACATGAAGGCACACACACATTTACTAACCTGAAAAACTCCAGAAAGGAAGGTTACAGATGCAGCCACTGTTACCCTCATTTCATCTATTGCTGACGTATTCATGGGAATGCCATTTTCAGTCATGTTATCAGGGACCAGCCTAACAACAACTCCTCCCACCATCAGGCTCAGCACTGGGAAAGGACCTGAACAGCACAAGGCATTGGTTAAATATCTGAAGTGACCAGCAACTACTTCTTCACCAGTGGGGATGGCAGGCAGTGTGCCTGAACTTACCCGCCGAGATATGTTTAGATGTTCCAAAGATAAAATAGACCAGCACAGGGAAAAATGCTGCATAGAGTCCATAACCGGGCGGGACATTAACCAGCAAAGCAAAGGCGAGACCTGCGAGGACAGAGACACACAGAAGGCAATGAGCACGTTACAGGCTGAAGCCAGCAGCCCCTTTGCAGCTGGCCTGGCAGGCTGGGTCAGAGCACATGTTGTGTGCAAGTACCTTGCAGGACAGCCACCAGCCCCGTGTTGATGCCAGAGACTATGTCACTCAGGATCCACTCCCTGAAGTGGTATGCTGGCAGCCATGAGGTAACGGGAAACAAACGCAAGGCAAATCTTTTAACCCTTTGTGGGGAGCAGCTGTAAAGACGCAACACAGAGCTCTGTCAGTGAACAGCTTAGCTGAGTTGTGGCCTGTCTTTGGAGAGAAAATGACAGGGAGAAGGATTCAGGTTCAGACTGCCAGAGGTAGAAGTCTTAGCCAATCCCATCAACCTAACTGCCAGCTGTGCAGAGGTCCTTTCCAACCAAAGTATTTTAGAATCATAGAATGGTTTGGATTGGAAAGGACATTTACAGTTCGTCTAGTCCAACTCTCCTGCAATGAGCAGGGACATCTCCAACTAGAAGAAATGGCCAGAACCCCATCCAACTTGACTCTGACTGTTCCCAGAGATGGGGCTTCCAGCACCTTTCTCGACAACCTGTTCCCAGCTATTTCACCATCCTCAGTGTTAAAAATGTCTCCCTTAAACATCATCTAAATCTACCCTCTCTTCGTTTATAACCATTACTGCTTGCCCTGTCATTGCCAATGTCCCCAGGAAATACAACTGGAATACAACTGTAGAAAGACTGTGAAGTGTAACAGCAGCTAGAATTCTTTAGAAAAAGATGCCATTGCATTTGGTTAACAAGTTTCCATTTGCTTTGTTGAAATTACATCTATCTGGGATGGAAGTTGTCAGGATGGAGTTCATGCTGCCTGAGAGCAGCAGTTTGGGGTGTTTATTAAACACATATTTAACAAAAAAACAAAAAAACACAAACAAACAAACAAATCTCCTTACCGAAAATATAGTTTCAGGTGATCCCAAAAGGTTTTATGGTATCTGTGCAACTTCTCATGCTCTTCATTGAACAAATTCTCTGAGTACACAGGTCTGGCTACAACATAGTGGTTGCCCACAGGTTCAACCATTTCTCATGAAATATCAGGTGAGAACGGCCACTTATGTGTGCTTCTTTCTGGTCTCAGTCACTTAAAAGCCTAAAATGAACAACAGGGTTAGCTACTTACATACTGTGGGGCAAATAGCCATGATGGGTAGTGTAGTTGAGTGAGCTTCAAACTGAGCATTACCACCCCTGAAGATCAGAAGAGAGATGGCCGAGACACCTGCTTCCCTTTGCCAACGTATTCTGCCCCGCTCCTCCTTCCACTGAAGGGCAGTGGTCTGATGGAGCATGAAGTATTTATTTCTAAAGATGCAGCCAAAAAGTGAACTAGACAGGTTTTGAGTTACATCATCTCCAAGGCAGCCATCTACAAGTTAAAATTGCCTCCCTCAAGGGAGACTAAAGAACAAATGAATGGAACCCAAGTGGCTTCTCTGTGACACAGCTGAGAGATTGCTGGAGCCCACCAACATGTGAGGGGGAAGGCAGAGGTAAGGCAGGGCTCCACCATCTTCTCTTGGGCTTGGAGACAGGGCTGAATCTTTCATCTCAGGTCTGTCTGATGAGGAGATTAAGCTTGGTAGTGAAAAAGCATGAAACTTCTGCTTGAACTAGAAGAAGAGAGAAGAAGAAGAGAGAGAGAAAAAGAAGTAGAAAAGTAGAAGAACCCCTGCTTGAAGAGGTTTTTGTAAGATTTATTTCCACAGGATATCTGAACTGCTTCTCCTCTGTTTCATGCTCACAGTTGTTGCAATGTCTGACCTAAATACTGTTTTCTGCCTCATCCCAAACCACATTTGCATGTTTGTGCTGCATAGAAACTGTCCTCGGTCACTCCAGAAGTAATCCCTGAAGCCCAAATTACAGGTTTGAAGATTCAAGATTTGTTTCACTCCATCCTAGTGGGTATTTTGCAGCAGTTAGTTCATGCCATCGCCCTGCTGCCCGCTGTGCTGTTTACATTTGTCTCTATGCCTCACATTCCTCCCACATTAAATTCACCTAAATAATTGTTGATCTCTGTTGCAGCCACCATTAAATATTTAATAGAGTCCTAGTACTGATCCTAGATAGGATTAGTGGAACTTGCTCTGGGTAGCCACAGTTGGACTTCCAACTGTAATGAACCTGTGGTATCCAAGTCTGTCATCTTCTGACTCAGATTTAAATAAATGCTCCTTGGCACCTTGGTGCTTGCTGGTGATCTTGTGACAGATGGACAACCCCCACTAGCTCCTTGCTCAGGTCTATCACCTGACTTCTGCCAGAATAGCCTCCCTACATTTCTGATTTGGGCTTCTGTGTACACAAGGTTTGGAGATATTACAGAACAGATTTTGAGAGTGGCACTAAGCAGTTTACATAGTTATGAATAGATTAAAAGCTTTTCATCGAGCCATGGTAATTTCAGCACTAAAAATGTGGGTCCCATCCTGAAACTTTGCTACAGCTCAGGGCCTATTATCAACCTATTTCAAGTGATTTCATTTTACTTTCCTTCTAGTTCATTCAGGGGAAATTCACGGATGTGTAGAAGTTCAAGTAATGGTAGATATGTTGCTTTTGCTGATACAGTATTTTTCACTATTTGGGCAGTGGGTTAAACATTTTTACTCTCTGTTTCAACATATAAAAATTAAATCTGTGATATTTTCCAAAAGCTGTCAGGTAATTATTCTAACAGACCAGGCTGGAGGGCTGCAGCAGCTCTCCTATGAGGACAGGCTACAAGAGTTGGAGCTCTTCAGCCTGGAGAAGAGAAGGCTTCAAGGAGACCTTAGAGTAGCCTTTCAGTATCTGAAGTGGGGCTACAGGAAGGCTGGGGAGGGATTATTTACAAGGTCTTGCAATGACAGGACAAGGGGCAATGGGTTTAAACTGGCAGAGGGGAGATTGAAACTGGATGTTAGGAGGAAGTTCTTTCCAGTGAGGGTGGTGAGACACTGGCACAGGTTGCCCAGGGAGGTTGTGGCTGCTCCCTCCCTGGAGGTGTTCAAGGCCAGTTTGGACAAGGCCTTGAGTGAGCTGTACTAGTGGGAGGTGTCCCTGCCTATGGCAGGGGGTTGGAACTAGATGATCCTTGAGGTCCCTTCCATCCCTACCATTCTACGATTCTATGAATAATCAAAATCTAAGCTCGTTTAAGGCTATTATCCAAAGTCAATTAAAATTAAAATCATGCTCCAGACCTGCCTCTCCCTCTACTGAGAGAAGAGCTCAAAAATCTGAAGCTGATGCAATTCCAATTAAAAAAAAAAACATACACAAAAAACCCCATTAATTTACTATTTCTCTTAGTATACTTAGATCTACAGGAAGAAGATTATTGTGTTAAAGATTTTAGAATTTATCTGTTTCCTAATTTGCATATCAGGTTTTTAGTCCTCATGTTGCAGGGAGGAATATTGCTGAAATTCCTGTTGAGTAATCCTGTTTGTGAGGTTGTAGGGCACAAGATATACTACTGGTACATTCGAAATGTTCATAACCCATAAAACCAAAAGAAGTATGTAAGTTATTCTTGCATTTCAGATTTTTTTTCCCAGTGGTGCAGCTGTTGTGTAGCTTTTGTCAATACTTAGCTGTCACTCCAGCCGCTTTCCCAGCCTTTTATCTTTCCTCAACCCAAATTTAATTCCCCTATATCAGGCAACATGCAGTATGCCTATTTCCAGCTCTCTGGATCTGCTTTGGTTTATTGTTGCTGGTCTTGCTGAAAGTGTCACTATTTGGCATGTGTTTTTTCCTTCCTGATAGGAATCCAAATTTGCTGACTCTTCTCTTGGTTAGCAATGGGTTAAAGGCTGAAGAAGAACCCTTGGTGCTTCACCCCAAGGCTGAACAACATGAGCATGATTCTTCTTTACAGAATGGAGCATTACTCAAGTTAAGCTTAGCCAAGACAGTCTGAGCACCTGAAGGGCTGTGTTAATGTGCCTTCAGCCTATTTCCTGGCAGGTTAATGGTACTAGCAGTTTCATTTACCAGTGCAGCATCTTACTGTAGCTAAATGCTACTCACCCCCTGGGTGAGCTTTACTTGTCTAGTTCCCTTTTCTACAGGCTCTGTTGGCAGCTATCAGCTACCATGACTTCATCCACTATTGTCTTCCTCTTGCTCACTCTCATTTTCTTCCTATGTATGTTTAGAAAAATAGGAGGTCCTCTGCATAAGAAGTTGTTTTTTGTTGGTTTGTTTTTTTTTCCCAGCTGCTGGCACCACTACTTATTTCAGATGTTTTAAGGAAAATGGAGGCACAGTGGAGGGCAGCACCCTCTGCAAATCCCCTACGAGAAAGATCCATACTCCAGTAACACGTGCTGCCTTTCCAAAGTGCTCCCATCCTGAAGTCCAATTAGCATGAACAATTAGCACAATTCTTCTGATAACTTCTACAATGTGTTCACCTACACATGGGTAACAGCAGCACAAACGAAGCTTACACTGAACAACTACTGACTGGTAACAAGATTCACTCACTATTGACCGAGACTGGGTCAGAACTGAAACCCCAGAGGTAAAATTTTGGTTCATTTTAGTTCCATATAGCCTCTGGTCCTGTCCTCATGGCCAGCAATTAACAGCATTACCATCTCTCACCTGTAAAAAACTCCAGCTCTGCTACTAATGCCCCACATCTGTGAACCTTTGCTAATGCATATTTTGATGTGTGTCATTTTGCTGGGGGAATTAACAGAGGGATAATTTTATTGCTTTGTTCACTTACCCTGAATGAAAGAAGTACACAAAAATCTGGTATCTTTAACTGGATTGATTAAATATTAGCCCACACCATCCCACTTTGCAGTCTAGGTATATTCCCTCACAGAGTGTAATTCCCTGCAATATAAACATTTGAAAAACACAAGCTTCACAAAAGCAACTTTTACATTTAACAGGAAACACAACACCTGTCTAGAAGCATTTAATTTATTAGCATTACTTCACGTATCCCCTATCCGGATTGGCAAGGCAAAATTGTACCTGATATGTCTTCCAGGAAGCTCTTCAGAAGAAACCACACCAAGATTTTCTGGAAAAGACACCTTTGAATTCTTCAGAGGCAGTGCAGATACCTTGTGCTGTCCTTCATTTCAGAACCTCCCTAAATACTGGGAGCACTTTAATAACTAACTTTGGTTAACTTTTACAAGAAAAGGAAGATTTAGCTGTGGCCTTGACCACTGAGCCTATCTTCAGGAGGGATGATAAGAGCAATTTCTTAAAGTTCTCTGTGATATTGCTTAACTTTGTTTGGTGAACTCTTTCTGATTGGTCAGAGACTAATATGGGAAAATAGAGATGAATAAGAAGGACTATCTGTTGCAATCCTGCGCTGTGCATCTGCCAGGTGTCTGCTGAGCGCGGCGAGAAGCGGTGGTCAGGATTCAGCGGTGGTAGTTGTCGTTTCTGACGGAGCATCAGATGGTGGGAAGGGAGATGCCAGCTCACAGGTGTGTCTCAGTGAACCTTCCCCTGAAGCACATTTAAGGGACTCTAAATTTGTCTTATAACAGACTTCTGTCTTTCTAAAAACAATTCCCAGATGTTCAGATCATTGCCAAAAAATGGCTTTTACAGGGATTTCCAGAGGCCAGCTGTGACTTGACAGAACTAACAGCTGTGGCATCCCATGACAAACAGAGGAAAGGTGCAGACCATGTGTGTGGCCAAATGTTGGGGTATAAACATGGCACAGGCAAGTTGGACTACCCTGCTCCCTCCACAGAAACTAAAGGAAATCATCCTCTCTAGGCCAAAGCCAGGTTATGTAAACATAAACCTAAAACTGCCTCAGGAGTATTTTGATGTCTCAGGCCATCAGGTGGCCTGTGTTCAGATGCCCTGTGTTCAGCAAAGTGTCCTTAGGTGCTGAGGACACCCTGATGGAAATCATCTGAGATACCTAAAACTGCCTCAGAAGTATTTTGATGTTTCAGGCCATCAGGTGGCCTTCATTCAGGTGCCCTGTGTTCAGCAAAGTGTCCTTAGGTGCTGAGGACACCCTGATGGAAATCATCCTTACAACCTTTCCATGAGCACTGGCATGCAGAAATGTTTCAGCTGTTGATAGCCATGATATCAGGAAGGCTGTGGGATTCCAGGCACTTCAAAGCACTCCTCCATGCTGAAAGTCATAGTTTGCCTTAAACTTTGAGGGGTTGGAATTGTAGATCTTGCTCCTGAACAAAGAATTTTCTTCATCTGGTGAAAGGCAGTGACACAAGGGAGGGCACCCTGTGTACTCTGGAGGGACAGTCACATGCATAGGTCTAGGAGGAGAAGTGGCAGGAGGAGCCTGAGGTTCTGCTTGCTCATATTTCAGCCAATGATTAGACCAAGAAATAATGAAGTAAGCAGGATCCCAATAGCCATCCCCACAAGGTGAGATATGTATAGACTATTCAATCAGGGTTTCTTTCTTGTGCTTTAGCCCATGGCTCCAGGTTCCCTGAGAGTCTTTGTGGACCTCAGGTGCTTTTGAAAGTTGGAGCTACATTTTTAACCAAGACCTTAAGATCTCCTGGGCAGTAAAGACCTCGGGTCATCTCCTAAACTTTCAAGAGTACCTTCTCTATGATAGCAAACCCTTGGTTTTCATAACTGCTGTTAAGGGGGTTGCTGCAGTTTGTAAAACTGACACAGATATTACTTTTACCATTAAAAGAGCAAACATTTAAACCTATGTAGAGCAGTTCAAATCATAAAACAAACAGCTTTTAGTCTGAATTCTCAAAGTGCAGGCATGGTGAAGTCATTGAAGTGTTGAATGCATTCTTAATTCTTTGTATTTACAGTATGTTAGTAGAAGCTGGAGTGTAAAATAGTAGGACAGCTTTTTTTCAGGACTAGGTTTAAAAGCAGGAGGGACCCTTGGGGTCTAATGAAGTCAGTAGAGTCGTCTTTGGCTTTATCATGTCCACCTGTAAGTGCTTTACTCTTGCATTATTTCCACTGAAGCAATAAAGTGCTGCCTGGAGTGACAAAGGGAATAACCACTTTGGCCTTTCTATTTGCAGCAGGAATGCTAACACCATGATTTCCTCCTGATGGTGCAGAAGAGGCTTTGTGCACAAGGGTCATACAGGGGGCAGGCTGACTCAGTCTCACACTACAGAAGTTCACCTGTTCAAATACCTGATGTCTTAAACAGCAGCTAAACTCCATCACCAGGTGGGAGAGTGTGACCTTCCTGCCAAGGCAGAGGAGGAGGAAATGAAAATTCCTTACTGCTCTGTCTCTTAGGCAGCACCAGAAATACAGTGTTCAGGGCTGTAAATCAGTCACAGACTGAGCCTTTGCCAAGTCTCAAGTACCTTTAGCTTCCTCTTGTTTTCATGGGAACCGAAAACCACCCACAGCTCTTGAAAGCCATTCGGTAAGCTGAGCTCTGAAGGGTTTTATGTGTGCTGCCTCCTGCCTCGGCCGGGATGGAGAGGGAAAGCAAGTGACTGCAGGAAGATAAAACATTAACAAATTGTCTGAGCAACTTAGAAATGCAGAAAGAGGCTATTTTTTTCACAGAGAAAGAAGAAAACACCTGCCAGAGACGCATTTTACTTGTCTTGTGAAGAGCTCCACGTCTTTTTTTAGTGTTAAATAAACACCAGCCTAGATACTGGGAGATTAGCTGGCTGAGAACGTGGATAACCACATCAGCTAACGTGGATTTTTCTAGTGTTTCCCAATGTTTTCTTTCACTCTGGGCTGTATAAAGCTTCTGTTCTCATGTTTACCTTTCTGGCCACGTCCTGTCTTCTGCTATCCATCTGGTCACCCTACTGCCAGGTTCTGCCCAAAACCTTCCAGCTCACAAAATATCACTCACAATACCATCTGCTGTGATGCTTTCTAGCCNCCACACTGCTCTTGATGCAGCCCAGCACTTGGTTGCTGTCTGGGCTGCACTCACACTGCAGGCTCATGTTGAGCTTTTCATCAGCCCAGACCCCAAGGTCCTTTTCCTCAGGGCTGCTCTCAGCCATTCACCAAACATCCCAAACTCAAGTTCTTCTAATCCTGTCAAACACTCTGCTTTGCTTGGGCAGCTCAGTGGGTAAATTAAATGTATTTTACTCAGCAGTAAGTATTATGATCAGTTTGGACAGACATGGTGGGTGCCAGCTCCTCACTCCTGTTTTGGAGGAAGAACAGAGACCATAGGCTGTAGATGGCATCCACAAGATGGGGATGCCAAGAAAGAAAAAAAACTCATTTCCTTTGGACCTCCAAGAAAGGAAAGGAAAACTGGATGGCCCTGAAAGGTCTGTATGGAAATCAGAAGTGTTGCTTTGTCCTGATTTTACTGGGATCAAATCATAGGCTAGCCATGACTGCAGACCATTAGCAGTTCTGAGTCAGGCAATACAGCTGACCTGAGCTGGCTCACAGCTGCATCCCATACCATAAGCATCACTCTCAGTATAAATGAGGAAGTTTGATAAGGAGAAAGGAGACTTTTGCTGGAGTTTTCAGCTTGAGCTTCTCACCCTGCTCTTCTTTGATCTCCTGCTGTTGAGGATTTCCTTCCTGATCAGTATGACTGCTGCACTTTTGCTGGGCTGAGTATAAATTTATATATCCTGTGTTGACATTGGTATTAATTTGGCTATTTTATTAAATCTGTTTTCATTTCAATCTGTGTGTCTTCTCCCCTTTTCCTGATTTGCCTTCTCTGTTGGGGAGGGATCATTGGGTGATAGAATAACTGTTCTAGTTTACCCCCAGATATAGGCTAAATGTAGACACATTTGTACTTAACAGACTCAGGAGACTAATGTGAGGAGGACTAACAGCATTTCACTTCCAGCTTCTTATACTCTCTAGCACCTTGGATTTTTTACTGCAAGTTTTTCTTCTAGTACCTGGTATGAGCTGTGCTACTGTGTCATGCTCAGTGATGATGCACAATATGGGGGTGAGGATGAATAATTATAATTGACAAGCAAGTGTCTGGCAGTCAGTGTAAGAATGAAAAAGGTAGTGAAGCTGGGCAGGAAGGGAAAGTCAGTTTCATTAACAATACTATTTCTGGATTGCTCAGATTTATTGAGACCTGCAGAAAAAGTGGATCTGAATTTTGCTTAGTGACTCAAGAAGTGATAACACCCTGCTAGGGTATGTGGCATTGAAGGCTATCACTCCTTTGTATAGGGCACACCATAAGCAGGAGCACCCAGTGCTGTCGTGGCAATGTCTTGTGTAGAGGAGCTGGAAATTTCTAAGGGTTAGTGCCACATACACACTCCCCTCTAATTACTTATTTATTATCCACATATCTCTCTTATTGCATGCATGCATGTGAAGTCTCTCTTATTGCATGCATGCATGTGAAGTCTCTCTTATTGCATGCATGCATGTGAAGTCTCTCTTATTGCATGCATGCATGTGAAGTCTCTCTTATTATGGATTTAAGAGTTACTGTGTCCTGGAAGCCAGCAATCTGAGTGACAGGTGTTTAGAGGATAGCATTATACCATAAAGAAAACAAAGGCGATCTTGCACATTGCCTTTCAGGGTTGGGGGAGCTTTGTCATCCTCACTGACAACATTAAAAGATGGTCTTTGTTATTCAAGACAAAAGTTGCCATTTTAACCTGGTGCTAATGTTGGGGTTTTTTTTTTCTCTTGCAAACTTTCCATACTTTGCTTAAACTGTATGTAGTTAATTTGCTTTTATTCAGAGCCGTCTGCCTCTTGATTTTGTGAAGCAGGTTGCTTTCTTAGGTATTCTCTTACAACAGAGACAAATAACTAGACTAAACTTGTTGGTTCAGCTTTTAACTATTTTTTACTGTGGGTGAATACGACCACCCTGTCTGGGAATCACAGTGGTGGGAGGGTGCACAGTCACAGCACTCTGTGGAGCTTCTCCTTCCAGCCATAGGCAAGTCAGAATCTGCAGTGTCACAGCACAGGCATGGGTACTGCTATGTGTGTGTGTGTCAGGTTGCACAGAGCATGGTGAGTGTCCAGATGCTTGAAAACAAAGCAGAGACATGGATAGTCTTGCTAGTGCTGTGCTGGAGCAGGAAGGTCTGCCATGCCTCTCCACAATGAGCACTTTCTTGCTGGCTCCAGGGACACCTGCTCAAAGAGATGGTTGTGGAACACATTTACAAAGGGTTTTCAAGCATGTGAGAGCATGAAAACATCTGATGTTTCCCCAAGCTGAAGGAGAAGCATTGCAGGGCATCCTGTTCTCCTCACACTTGCATACAGAGACCATATATATCCTTCTGCTAGGTATATTCTATCTCTAGCTATAAAGCCATGGTGCTGCCTGCCTGTGGCTTTCTGTTGCAGCCCTTTCCTGGTGAGGTTGTCCAGGTCTGTTGTGTGAATACCATGGTAATGTGTTGATGGAATTTGGGAAAGCTCTGGTATTCCCACTGGGTTTCCTTAGAGGCCTTTCCTTCCTGGCAAATGGGAGCAGGTGGCAGAGGGAGGAACAGTTTATTCTTCTCTCGGCCAGGGTTTGTTAACTTCAGCCTGGGAGCTGTTGCATGTGCAGGATGGGGTCTGACAGTAGTGTGCATGTCCAGCATGGATGGGCCAGAAAAGGTCCATTTTCCTACCCCTTAATCCCTGCTAGACCATTTGCACATGACTCCATCCCCAGGCCACTACTTCAGTTTGGTTTGTGCCTTCCCATAGGTCCGTCTAGATATGACCCTTGAAGACCACAGTAATGGTCACTTGATTTTCAATTACTAAGCTCAAAAGGGTTCTGCTAAATAGGAGCTAAGTCAAACTGGCCTGAAAGTAAAACCAAAGAGTATTTTGGTGATCTACAATTACTGCCTTTCAGGATACAATGAGCAGCTTCTATGAATAGGTGCTGGCACCATATTTCCCAGGCAAGCCTTGGCCAATGCTCCAAATTTCCTCTTTAAAGTCCAGCTGAGCACACTTTCAGTAGCTTATCCTTTTGGAAATGCCCTTAAGAGTATTGTTAAAAATAGCCTAAATAATTATGACCAGATAGTTCTATGTAGCTGGTGGAACATTTGAATATATTCAAACATCGTCAGAGTCAGCTCCTTGTAATAATTTCTGTTTGTGCTCTAGGTGTCTCTGTGATGTACCTTTGCAGATAGCAGTGCAATAAAAGCTCCATTATCTCCAGATACTTTAGACTATGCCATTCCTTGAATTAGGCCTGATGTTTCCCTTGGGTAACAGATAGGAAAAAAATGTATTTCCCAATATTTCACCCAGTCTCTTATCAGTTCTTACGTTCCTATCAGTTTCAGCTTGTTTTGCAAGAATGTGCAGAATGGAATGATCTGGGGCTTTGCTCATGGAGCAACATCTCTGTGCTTATATAGCAGAGGGGTTGGCCCAGCTGCAGGCTTCAAGGCTTGACAGGTCTGAGACTGTGATGGTTTGGGAGTTACCTGCCCCTCCATGCAATGAAAATCACCCAGACTAGACTCGGCCAGCTGGAAGTTAAGGACTGAAGCTCTATTTACAGCTTAGCACAATTTACAAGCAGATATATGCACAATAGACAGGAATAGTTACAGAAATGTACAAGTTAAAGGTAATACAGAAACACAACACCCCTCCCAGAAATCAGAGTCCCCAGGAGGGGCTCCCAACCACCCTTCCACCTTCTTTCCACCCCTATACCTTACCCCAGGGTCTGCCTTATGTGCAAGGTGAGTTTGGAGCATCAACAAGGGGGGTTAGAAGCAGAATGATGAGTTGGGTTACACAGCAGAAGCCCAGGAGACACACCAGCTCCCAGAGAGACACTCTCTGTCTTATTTGTTTTGTGTCCTTGTTTTTACACATCTCAGCAAACCTATGAATGAAGCAGACATCACCATTGTTTGCTTCTCAGAGCCTATAAACTCAAAATATTCCAATAAGCCTCAAACCAGCACAGAGACCTACAACTCCCCAGGTGTTTGTTCTAGAGCTGTTCAGGCACGTACAGCCTCACTCCTTACAACCCTTTGAAATCACAACTGGATTTGAGAATTTCAGCTGGAGCTCATCTTTATTACCAGCTTCATCTTCCCCTGGAATTGCACAAACTGGGTAGTTATAGTGTATGGAGTATTTTTGTCTTTTTGATTGCATATGTCAGGATAGATTCAGATTATTTAAGGAGCCTAATTTTCCTACATATTTAGGTAATTAAGAGAAGGTTCCTGTATTATAATGAATTGTCACTGAAATTATTTCTTTTTATTTTTCAGTTTACTGTTAACATTCCTAACTTTTTTCTATGTAGCTCATAAACATTTTCATACAAGGCTCTCAAGTACACATTGCAACCTAAAAAATTTAAGAAAAGCCTTTTGTTACTTGTGTTAGAGAGCTCCTTAGGAGTAAAGCAATAGGTTCAAAGATCACAGGTGGGAAATCAATCTTTAGATTAGTAGTAGCAAACTTTCACTTCTCCGAAGTTTGCTTCTCAAAACCATGCAGAGAATAAAGACCACATACTTTGAAAAGTATTATAGTCTCTTAAATGTTAAATAAAATATTACTGTTTTAGAACTACTATTACCATAAATCCAAGTATGGCAATTTGAAGGTAAAAACAAAGAGTTTTGTTCGGTTGTAAACAAGTTATTAAGCATAATTTAGTTTATCCCTCTCATTCACAATCTACAAATGAGATCTTTCTCATGTTGTTTAAAAGCCCCACAGTACCCCCTGTGGGGTTCACATCAGCAAATATCCTTTCTATCTACTATCCCATCTATCTGTGTTGGTCTGCAAACAAGCAGGGAATCAGCCTGGTATGCTGTGTGCTCAGGAGAAGGTGGAAATAGAGAGGTGGTACCTGAGGACTCAGATAATCCCAGCTGTAGCAGTTCTTACTAGCACTGCTTATTTGAGGAGATTTACAGGAATGGCAGCTGAGTGATCCAGAAGACAACCAAAGCTGCATGTGTATGAATTCTTGTTTATCACTTGCTGAAGCAAAGAGCAGGTAGCAATGTCTGTATTTCTGTGCTTGTATTCTCAGACCCACCAGCTCTGGGATTCCTGAGCTCATCTACAACACCTGAAAGGAGGTTGTAGCTAGGTGGGGGTCAGTCTCTTCTCCCAGGCAACCAGCACCAGAATGAGGGGACACAGTCTCAAATTGTACCAGGGGAGGTCTAGGTGGCATGTCAGGAGGAAGTTCTTGACAGAGAGAGTGATTGGCATTGGAATGGGCTGCCCGGGGAGGTGGTGGAGTCGCTGTCCCTGGAGGTGTTCAAGAAAAGACTGGATCAGGCACTTAGTGCCATGGTCTAGTTGATTGGATAAGGCTATGTGATAGGTTGGATTGGATGAGCTTGGAGGTCTCTTCCAACCTGGTTGATTCTATTTCTGTGTTTGTGTTTTTTCTTCCCACACATGATGCTTGCAGCTGGTACTTTGGTCTCTGCTGGTACAATGGAAATCCTCATGGCTTGTGTGGCTCAGGGGCAACTTGCACGCAGCCTGTGGTTTCAGCCTCCTTCTGGTTTTGGTGTGTGTTGGGTGTTTGTGTGTGTCTGTTTTTGAAGACGTGTTGGGGTTTCTTGTTTGTGGGTTTGGTTTTGCTTTAAGAGTTTATTTCCTCCCTGTGCCAAACTTGAAGAAAAGCTTGGCCCATTGATGTCTTTGGATTCCAAAGTGGCCACTCTTGCAGTTCCTGTCTGAAACATCATTGGTGAAAAGAGTTGCACTTCCTCCAGCTGGAATAAAAATATGCAAAGCCACAAATCCCAAGCCATGTGTGCAAGCTGCTTTGCAATCAGCAGGCAATAAGAGTACTGGGAAAACTCTCTGGACTGGGGGTGGTACATTCTTTTGCATTATCTTCTGGGGAACAGACCTTGGCTACAGCATCTGCTGCTGGAGCTGGTGCTCCCCTTCTCTCCTTGATAGAACGCTTCTGGTTGTTCTCATGCCAAACAAACTCAAAATATGATGTCTAATCAGTTTAGGATAAAGGCCACCTTGGAAAAGATAGCTGTTCCAGGAAATTAGCTTCTTTCTCAATAGCTGGCATCATTCCCACTGAGTCATTGATGGGGCTTGGAACACTGGGCTGCAGGATCAAACCCAAAAAAAGCACTTTAGGTGAAACTAAAAAAGGAAATCTCTTCCACACCGTTTCATGCAAAAGCACCTGCAGAGAAAACAGTAAGATGATGCTGTTCTGCCTGAAGTGCAGCACTGGGACTGGGAAAACCAACTATACTTCTGGGTACAAGCCCTGAAGAATAAGCATTTGGGGAATTGAACAGCAAGGAAAAGGGGAGCTGCACATATTTACTGTCCAGTTATCCCAGTCTATGAAGAAGGGAATTTAGAACAAACAGAAGGATGATAAAATAAGGGCAGTGTTTCCAGCAGGGCTCTCCTCTGAAGGGTGAGGAGGCCAGTGCACATTAGGATGGAACCAGTAGCAACAAGAAGACTCCACAAGCACAACCAGTTTGTGGGCTGGGCTGGGCAAAGGAAAAATCAGGAAAAAGGAGTCGTCTGTCTAGAAATCTAGAGCTGGAGGTGTGGGGAGGTAATCTACCAAAGAAAGGTCAGAAAATTAATCAGCTTTTATCAGATTCTCTTTTGTATTGCCAAAGTGTCTTCCCCCTCACTTCCCAAGGCATTTGTATGAACAAAAAATGGCTATGCAGATGAAATGCCTGAAGTGAATGTGGGCCATCCAATCTGGCTGCCAGTGGAAATCGGCTGTTTAATCTGTGTAACACAATAAACCTGCTCAGTTCTGGGGATTAAAACTCAGTTATGAAATAGTACCACAAAGTGCCATGGAGTTGGAAAAAAATTCCTCATTTGTGTCACATCCCTCTCTCACTTTCAACCATATCCCCTTACAAAGGCATTAACCATAACTAACTTTTTAAGACTGATCATTATAAATATATTAAGTACCTTCTATAATATATTAAGTACCTTCTATACGATAGTAGCTTTCAAGAAAAATGCATCCAAACTATCTGTATTTTTTTTATTAGCTGCCTTTACAATCATAAGTTTATTACCTTGAACTATTTTTCAAGGTCTGCTGGAAAGTATTTTATATTTATGACTCAGGATGGGTCTAAAATAAAAACTGTATCTAAGCATATCTGATAAACGTGGGTTGGTTGCAGTCTAATGTTACTATCAGTACAAGCTCTGGTTTATTATCTTCTGTGCTGTGATGTGCCTATGGTGGGGGGTGGGAGGAACATGAAGACACAACCTACCTAAACATGNTTCCTGTGCTGGGGGCTCCATAACTGAGTTCCTTCGCTTTGTTAAATCATTCAGTTCTTCTATCCAGTCCAGCCCTTTATTTACTGACCTCTGTACTCAGAGCCTGATTTAAACAGCACTGAGCCAGATTGCAACTTGTTTTGGATGGGCAGGATTCACCGTCTGAGCAAGGTGAGCAGGGATTGTTGCCTGAGCTATGGAATGCAAGGTAGGGTGCAGCGCTGCAGTTCTCTTTGGTGCCACCTCCTAGCAAATCACAACAAACAAATGATAGACACGGAATTTTGCAAGTGACTTGTCATGTTCTAAAGAGTGCTGAGTTGCTGCAGTTCAGACTGGAAAGGCTGCATCACCCAGACTAGCCTGGGTCCTGACAGGCTCCAGGCCAGCCTGGTGTAGAAAGAAAGACCTCCTGCTGTCAGCAGTGGCAAGTCTGGAAAGCTTTCTGCTTCATCTTTTTGGTGTAAAGTGAGGCTTTGCCAAAAGGATATTCGCCTGCACAACAATCCTCTTGCCTTTCCCATGCACTCAAAGATGTTTCTAAAGTTTCTAGGAGAATTTTCTTCCACCTGAAGGTAAGTCTCAGTTACCCTTACTAGGGTAGCTAGGTTTTGGTTGCCCTTTTGATGACTTAAGCCACAATAGTGAGACATACCAGAATTTGATGGAAATTGTCAGGATGAAGCACAGGAGAAAGGATACTTTTAAGAGAGTGCAGCTGACAGGTGAGAAGCAAGCAGGAAAGATAGCTTGTTGGGGAGGCTGATAAGAAGTGTGGACATAAAAATTAACCTATGGAAGGACTTGAGCTGTGTGCTGATGAAGGGCTTTGTGTGCCTGCAGCTTGGCACATGTGTGGGAAGTGGGTGCAGAGCCCCAGCACGTTATCAGCCTCTGCCAGGTCTTGTGACACCTTTGCGTGTGAGAAAGGCGTGGGGAGCCAGGGAGGGTGGTCTGACCACTTTCTGTGCAACCCCAGATGAGGTCCTGTCCTTGCACAGAGGGCTGCCAGCATGCCCTTGTGGAAGGATAACCCTCCTGCAAGGCTGCTTCAGAGGGCACAGAAAGCAGCCCCACGGAGGAGGAGAAGCAGAGAGATGACCCCACTACCGTGCTCCCAGCCCTTCCCCTATGTCTGGCCTTTCATAGGGCAACAGAAACAGCTGAGCTCTCATTCTGAGCTGAAAAGAGACAATTCTAGGCTTGAATTAGCCACGTGAAGTAAAAATAGGCTTTTTAAAGGACTGCCTACTTGATGGAAAAAGAAACTTTATTGTGTGTACACAAAGCAATTGAAAGCTAAGGTTTTTCCAAACTGATGCATCACAGCTGGAGGACATTGTGCTCAGCCTTGACTGCTTTGTGCACCGCAGAGCACTTCATTAATGTTTAAACAGTCTTTTGACTCTTCTCCCCAAAGGTCAGATGACTTCGTGATTTAAGCAGGATTGTGTAAGCAGGACAGCCCAGGTGGGTCTTAGATGCTGAACGGTGGAGTCACCATCCCTGGAGGTGTTTAAAAGGAGACCGGATGAGGCATTTAGTGCCATGGTTTAGTTAATTAGAAGATCATAGGTTGGACTCGATCTCGAAGGTCTTTTCCAAGCTGGTTGCTTCTGTGAATGGCAGAGCTTGCACACCCTCCTGCAGACTGGGAGCTTGTGAGATTCATGGGCTGGAAGTTACAGTGGATGAATCAGGCTCCTTCTGGAAAGCTACAAGCAGTATTTCTTTTGAAGCTATCACACACGAGAGCTGAACTGCATGGTGTTCTGGGAGAGTGGAAAGAGTCATGCTAGGAAGGAGTCCTGCTGTCTGAACAAGAAGCCAGCATAAGCCATACCATGGCTGTAACCTATTTACCATCATCCCCATAACTGGGGAGCAGTAGGAGATGCATGGGGAACTGGAGACACAGCTGGAGGTGCAGAAGAGAGCAATTTTGATGGAGGACCAAGATTATAAATGGTCGTGGGAGATCATCTGTCCTATGACCTCACAGAAGGCAAGAAAAACTTGGACAGCTTTAGTATTCTGAAGGCAGAACAGAGAGGATGAAAGAGTACGAAATTTGTGGCAGAGGGCTGAGATGCCAGCAAAATGTGTAGAAAGAATAGACAACATGTGCAGAGTAGTGGGTGTTTTCTTAAGGCACTGACAAATTAGCATCTGAATTTTCATCAGAAAAGACAAATCCCAGGCACCCTGCAGCTGTGAAAACCTGTTTTTCTTAAGAACCAATATGTAAAGCTCTCTCCTCATTTCCTAGACAACTAGCAGTGCCAGATTCCTTAGGTACATTTATGAAAACACAAATGAATACTAACAACCCTCCCAACACATTCATTAATCAAGATTAGTGACAGTGCAAATGCCACCATTAGACTGGACTGATCAAATGAGTTCGGGTTCTTGTGAGCACAACAAATAATTTTTTAACATATATTGGCATTTCATTACATTGTTATTAATGTGCACAATATTTTGCCTTCACGGTCTAAAAATACACCACATGAACAATCATTGTACTCTTGTCTTCCCAGTTAGCATTTGAAAATCAATGCAAAATATGATTCTTACTCAAGCATAATTTGTTTACATAAATCTATGTGGATAATCTTTACACTCTGTTTGAAGATAGTGTGTTTGTAAATATGCCTCTTATTTAATCATTCTAGTTTTATGGAAGATAAAAGTTCAATTAGAGGAACAGTGCCTTGATTAAAAGAACAATTAATGTTCATCTAAGTGTAATTTTTATTGCTAATGCCTCATTCTACAGTTAAATATTACCTGAGGTATCCCACTATTAATGCATTAATAGATGTATTAGCACTTGTCAGTTTTTTAGGGCCTTCCACTTGAGATACTTGAATTGCTTTATGACTGTTAGTGCACCTTTGTGCCTTTGCGCCTTCCATAGTAGATAAACATACAATACTTGCTTTATTTAAAAACAATGAGGCAAATAAAAATTATTCAGTGCCATATCATAGGATGTTTTATTGATAGGTATTCTGGAAACTTCCTTTGCAAGGACACCTTCTCTTACAACAGCTCGTATAGGCAGCTCTTGTTAGAGGCAGATATTACATCATATCAATCAATAATTATTGTTCTGGGGTTAAAACAACTTTCACTGAGAGAAGCCTTCTGAGAGTCTAACCAAACTCTGAATTATTTCAAAGGGGAAAACACACTCCTTATGTTCTCTCTTAGGCAACTCCTGTTAGAGGCAGATATTATATCATCTCAATCAATAATCTTTATTGGTCTGGGATTAAAATAGCTTTCACTGCGAGAAACATTCCAAGACTCCAACCAAGCTCTGAATTATTTCAAAGGGGAAAATACACTCCTTTATGTTCTCTCTTACTCATGCTTTGAGCCACTGGCAGGATCTTGAGACCTCGAGATCATAAAATCCCTGAATTGAAATACTCTGCCCTAGAAATCTGTTCCTCCTTTCTGTTCCTTCANAAATCTCATAGCCTGTCTGCCATCCATGAGGATGTCTTGTCAGTTGTCTTGTTTCCCAATGATGTCTCTTTAATCCATTTTAGTTATTGTTTAAGCCACCAGCAAGAATTCCACAATTGCAGCTGAGATTGCCTGGGAGGTCTGCAAGGGGCATTGCAGGTATTTGATACTAGTCTATTAGATATTAACATGACTGTACTCTACAAATACATTGAGAATGAGGTTATGCAAAGGCACATCTACCTCTGTGCAATGGATGCTCTGAGTTCCTCATCTTCCTACCTCTCTATACTAGGAAAAAAAAAAAGTNGACAGCTCGTATAGGCAGCTCTTGTTAGAGGCAGATATTACATCATATCAATCAATAATTATTGTTCTGGGGTTAAAACAACTTTCACTGAGAGAAGCCTTCTGAGAGTCTAACCAAACTCTGAATTATTTCAAAGGGGAAAACACACTCCTTATGTTCTCTCTTAGGCAACTCCTGTTAGAGGCAGATATTATATCATCTCAATCAATAATCTTTATTGGTCTGGGATTAAAATAGCTTTCACTGCGAGAAGCATTCCAAGACTCCAACCAAGCTCTGAATTATTTCAAAGGGGAAAATACACTCCTTTATGTTCTCACTTACTCATGCTTTGAGCCACTGGCAGGATCTTGAGACCTCGAGATCATAAAATCCCTGAATTGAAATACTCTGCCCTAGAAATCTGTTCCTCCTTTCTGTTCCTTCAGAAGGGAAGCAGGCTGTGAAAAGCAGANCATCTACCTCTGTGCAATGGATGCTCTGAGTTCCTCATCTTCCTACCTCTCTATACTAGGAAAAAAAAAAAGTGTAAATGAAACTAGGAAGAACCAAATTTTTAATCCACAAAGGAGAACCTTTTTCTCTAAATGTCCAAATCAAGGTGAAATTCCTGTCACACAGTGTTATTGAGGCCAAGAGTCCAACAGGAATTTAGCAAGCTAATATTGACTGCCCCACATTGGCACTTCAGTGCTCTGTGCTGAGCTGCAGTCTTTGCAGTAAGCTCCTGTATATAGAACTCACTTCATGGTGAATTCTGGCATGGTTTCAGTCCAAATGGTTCAGGTATCTCTGAGCATATTACTTAGGAAGGGTACATTCCTTACCTGTCAGCTTTTGTCTGTGAAAAGTCCACCTTTGCTCACTGACACTCCAACTTACCCAAAGTTTTGTCCAGTAGGCTTTGAGGCTAAGAAGGGACCACAATTAAGCCAGGTTATTTGGTCTCCTGATTTCTTGTTATCACTTTATAAAAGAGACTAGGAACAAACTTTTTTTTAAAGGGTTTTTAAAGTAAAACATCCCAAAATAATGTGACAGATTTCAGGTTACTCATGTACATATGTATATATTATTGGATACAGATGTTAACTGCAGACTTTCATGGCTGTGTCCCACAGGACCCTTCCCTTGCCTCTTTCATATCAAAAGACCTTTCTGCTGGAGATGGATTGGGTGGCTCATGGAAGACAGTTGATATGGATGCTCCTAGCTCTTGTTATGACAAGATGAGCATTTCCAGGGTGTGATTAGCTCATCTTCCTATGGTGGTTGGCTACAGGAGGTAATCTGAATTGTGTCTTGTGAGTATTTGTCACTCCCACTGACTGCAGAGGCTCTCCACAGGAGTCCCCCAGATGCAGGTGTTGACTGCAAATGTTTCAAGTCCAGTGATCTGACTCCTGTACTTGGTATATAATGGCAGGTGTTACTAGAGGGAGGTTTGAAGAAGTTGGAGAGCTTCAGGAACAGAATATGAATTTCCAGCATCTGTCTATTCTGGAATACGGCAGAGCAGTGGAGTTTCTGACCCAGCGTGATCAGGCAACTCCTGTGCCTGTTCATTCAGCTGACAGTGGCCTCCTGGATCAGCTCAGTCAGGTGAGCTGAGCTGATAAAAGGTGCTGTGGGTGCTAATAGTAAGGTCCTGCTCCCCTCTGCTTCCCATTGCTGATGTATCCTTTGCCTCAAGGCCACTGTGGTAATGTGTAGCTTGACTAAGGAAGAGATAGAAAAGGAAGAGTAAGGAGAAGAGGGGAAGGACGAGTGGAAACTTAGCAGCTAGCAGTGAAGACACTGTGAGTCTGCTCTGCAATTTTCCAGTTAATTTTCCAAGTTAACCTGCTATGTCTCCCCTTGCCACAGTCAGATCACAGTTTTACAGCATAAATCAAGTTGGAGGAGCAACAGCAAAGCAAAACTTTTGAAATTAATCTCTCCTACTGAGCTTTCCCCAACAGCACTGTAAAGTGGGCTTTGTGGTGGCAACACAAAGCACAGTCTACAGCCCCAGTTCTTATCCAGCCCTGGTGCCTTTTGCAGTTTTTAAGTTCCCTTGGCTCCCTCTGCAGGGAGAGTATTATTTTAGAGTGAGGCAGGATAAATATGTTTGAACCATGGCCAAGGGGCATCTGGAGTTAAACTACAGCACAGTTAGTTTAAATTTAGCTGTAAATGCTCAGAGAGGTAAGTCACCTCGGGTAGTTGTTGCTGCAAGTGAATGTCATAATACCTCTGGTGAAAAACTGATGAAAATTTCTCTAACAACTGAAAGAGGAAAAGAAATTTATTTTAACTTAATGGGTGTTAACACCTGAATCACAGAATGTATGCCCAATTAATAAGGCCATTAAAGGAACTGAAAATCTCAGTCTTCTGCAGAAAAAGCAGTTCTGGTGTCCTCACAGGTGCTGGCAAATGTACTTCAGGTTACTGCTTTGGTGACTTTGGGATGCTGGAGCATCCAATGACCCAGAAGGGCAGTGGGGACAAACCTACTGAACAATTGGCACAGGAACATTACCTTTCTGAGTGTTTCTTTATTCATTCTGCTTGAAACCAACCTTGCAGATCCACACACATCCTTTCCAAAGAAGCTGAGCCTTGCTGAGCTTATCCAGATATTCCTGTCACCTTCAGGCTGTGTTTAGGAGTATGATTGCACTTTGCTACCACTCATACAGATATATCTGAACTGGCTAAAACTGGTTAATTTAAACACTGATAACAGGAAAAAACTCCAGTCTGTCTTGCACCTAGTTGCATATAAACTGCTCCACGTCCTCTGCTCTGCAGCTGCTGGGTTCTTGTATCCAGTATTTGTTGTACTTTATTTCATCACACTGGCTCCCTGGATCACTTTTGACTGTGCTTTAGTCTTCCTCCAGTGCTGAAAGGTTGCCTGCAAGTCTGTGAACCTGGATGCGAGGAGTCTTCTCTACTGAAGAAGTCACAGGGCTAGCACAGGAGGTCCATTCAGGCTTCTGTAAAACTGGCTCAGCAGAAGAAATATATTTGTGCTGGTGTCCAGTTCCAGATTAGGGAAAATGACTGAACTCAAGCATACAAAGTGCTTTCTGAGGCGCAATGTAGGGTGTGCCCTGGAAAGCACACAATTTAGGCACAGTTTAGGGTGAGAGACACATAGAATCATAGAATGGTAAGGTTGGAAGGGACCTCAAAGATCACCTAGTTCCAACCTGCTGCCATAGGCAGGGGCACCTCCCACTAGTACAGGGCACTCAAGGCCTCCTCCAACCTGGCCTTGAACACCTCCAGACAGGGAGCAGCCACAACCTCCCTGGGCAACCTGTGCCAGTGTCTCACCACCCTCACTGTAAAGAACTTCCTCCTAACATCCAGTTTAAATCTCCTCTCTGCCAGTTTAAACCCATTGCCCCTCATCCTGTCATTGCACAATGCATAATATATTGGGATGTCAGAAGGAAGCAGAGCCCTGCTGCAGGCAGGTGTTTGTGGTGCCTCAAACTGTATTTGCAGGGCCTTCCCCTGTTGGAGGGCTGGGACCTGCTCCCCCTCACTCCTGCCATTCCAGCACTGGCTGTTCTCATCCACTAAAAGCCAGGGACCCTGAGAGGAGGGAAAAATATACCTTCTAGCCCACCCAACATGTCAATGACAATGAGACCTTTTGTTATGATGTAAAACAGAAGAGAAGGTAAAGTTCGCATTTTTGGGTTCAGTGTTTATTAAGGCTGGCTGGGGAGGAATAGTGATTAACATAAGTTATCTACTGAATATCTAAAGATAGCTCTGTTGTCAGTTTAGAAGAAATACATGATTGGTCTTTCCTTTTGTGGCATCAGTATGAGTAATCTATCAGGATCAACTTCTCTGCCATGTATGCACTCGTCAAAAGCAGAGATTTTTAGATAGGAGATGATTTTGAGTTTCTCTCTAAATTACCTCTTCTTTTTCAGTACAATTTCCAAACTTTCTGCTATGAGTTTATTTTATTTGAGCAACTGCAGCCTTCTCCTGCAGTCTTATTGGGAACATCTACATCACTGTGTTGATTCAGAACACAACCCCACTTCTGTAACAAATCTCTTGTTCATCTCCTACTTCTCTGGTTTGTGTTGCACAGTGGAGCAGCCTCAGATGGTGTGAACTAGACTCCTGGGTGTGGAAATGAATGGGAAGATGTACTCCAGGGGTACATCCAGGAGTAGCTGCAAAAGGAAGTTCAACAGAGCCAGGCTACAGCTCATACAAAATAAACACTGAAACGAGGATTTCAGGTCCTCAGCACCAGCTGATTTGCTGTGAAAATCCACTCTTATTTGTATGTATGCTGTGGTTTAAATCCATCCAGCAGCTAAGCCCCACTCAGCTGCTTGCTTTCTCCCCCATCCAGTGGGATGGGGAAGAGAATCAGAAGGGTAGGAGTGTGAAAACTTGTGGGCTGAGATGTGCAAGTACTGCANGTGTTCAAGGCATGTTTGGACGTGGCACTTGGTGCCATGGTCTAGTCTTGAGGTCTGTGGTAATGGGTTGGACTTGATGATCTTTGAGGTCTCTTCCAACCTTGCTGATACTGTGATTTAACTCTATTCCAGCCAAAACCAGTAGAGCACATTACATGTTAAAGTAGAGACAGCTCTTGCCTCTGTGCTTGTTCACTTCACAATGCAAGCCACGCTGGTTTTGTTTGGTTTAAATCCCATCTTCTCTGTATAGTATATTCCTTTTCCCCTCCTTCCTTTTCTTATACTTACGTACAAGTAGTTTCAGGCAACGTTTGGCTTGGTGGTGTTTTACTACCTGGAAAATCACATTTCTTTCTTGCTGAAACATCAGCCCTTATTGTGAAGGCTAGCTGTATCCCATTGTAGATTGTCTGAATGTTACTTAACCTATTTTTACTATATCCTGTGCATACTACCAATAAACACAAAATGTATGTGTAAAGGTTTTGCTTATAGACTGTGGGTAAAGGTCCTCAGGTTTGCAGGACTCAATGAAATTAATCCTGGACTGCTTAAGGAGGTAGAGAAACAACCTCTGACTGTCTTCAGAGACTTGGGAAGCTGGAGCATTGCTGAGTGCAAAAGGATTTACTTTATTTCTAATTGAAGAAGAAAGAACCAAGGGGATTTGAGACAACAGTACTTTTATATAAATTTTAGGACCTTGAAGATAATAAAAAGATAAAAATGTCTGTTCATTGTTGCTTCAAGAACCAATTGTATCAAACTAAGCTGTTCTTTTTGATAGAGTAACCAGCCCAGGGTTAGATGTAAAGTCAGTGTGAAACTTTCTGATAATAATTATATAAGAACTGAGGAAAAGGTAGCATTGTGAAATCTCCTTGAAGCATGTTAGATAGCCTCAGGGATGACTGGATAGGTGCTGAGGACACATCACTTGTGTTCCAACTTGTGCCTGCTGCCTCTGCCACTACGTTTATCACACTGGGGAGCCAAAACTGGCTGCAGAACTTTAGATGTGGTCCCACAATCACTGAACAGAGAAAAATAATCCCCTTTCTCAACTTGCTGTCTACACCTTTGCTCATGCAGCTCAGGAGGCTGTCAGCCTCCTTTGCTGCCAGGGCACATTGCTGGTTCAGGGTCAATTTGGTGCCCGCCAGGACCTTTTCTCCAGAGCTGCTTTCTTACCAGCTGGAACTCAGCCTACAGTGCAGTGTGGGGTTAGTGCTGCCCAGGTGCATGACTTTGTTATAAGGTACTATATTAACAGACTAGCATGCAATATCAAAAGCAAACAGTAAAGTTAGTATAACTAATCTATATCAATTATGGTTCTTAAAGGGCAAACTGCAGACTAGCGTGGTATGTGTACTTTGATTTTCTTGGTGCCATTTGATTTGCTGTGCTTAGATCAGGACTTCTCCCATCCTGCTATTGTAGAGTGCTTAAAACATTAACACCACAGATGCAGGAAGCGCGCTCTGTTTATCACCTTGTTATCACTGAGAAAGCTCCAAGCTACACAATAACATTGTGCTTCAGGGAGAACTTTGACTTTCATAAAGCCAAGATGATCTAACAATATGAGTTTTCTGTCTAAACACAAAAAGTGTCCCTGACTCCTGGAGCAAGATTTCCTGTTAGCCACCTGGCTTGGGAGATTTGAAGGCTGCGTAGTGACTACATCAGTGGGAGGATTATCTGTGTGGACTTCCGTAAAGCCTTTGACACAGTTCCTTACAACGTCTTTCTTTCCAAACTGGAGAGATACGGATTTGATGGGTGAGCTCTTCAGTGGACAAGGAATTGGTTGGATGATCACATACAAAGGGTAGTGGGCAATGGCTTGATGTCCAGATGAACATGGGTGGCAAGCAGTGTCCCTCAGGGGTCTGTACTGGGACCAGTGCTGTTTAATCTCTTCATCAGTGATACAGACAGTGAGATGCAGTGCACTCTCAGTAGGTTTAGGAGATGATACCAAGCTGAGTGGTGCAGTTGGTAAGACTGAAGAATGATATACAGAGGGACCTAGACAGGCTAGAGAAGTGGGTTAAGGAGAATCTCATGAGGTTCAGTAAGGCAAAGTGCAAGGCCCTGAACCTAAGCTGGAGCAATCCTCGTTATTATTACAGGCAGGCTGTGGGATAATGTGATAGAGAGCAGCCCTGCAGAAAAGGACTTGGGGGTACTAGTGGGTGAGAAACTGGATATGAGCCAGCAATATGTACTCACAGCTGAGAAGACCAATCACATCCTGGGCTGCATCAAAAGAAGTGGCCAGCAGATTGAGAGAGGTGATTCTGTCATTCTGCTCTGCTCTGGTGAGACCTTTCCTGGAGTAGTGTGTCCAGCTCTGAGGCACACAACACAAGAAGGACATGGACCTGCTGTAGCAGGTCCAGAGGATGGCCAGGAAGATGATCAGAGGGCTGAAGCACCTCTCCTACAAGGGCAGGCTGAGAGAGTTTGGGCTGTTCAGCCTGGAGAAAAGAAGGCTTCAGACCTTATAGCTACGTTTTAATATCTGAAAGGGATCTACAGGAAGGCTGGGGAAGAACTGTGTAGAAGGGCTTTTAGCACAGGATGAGGGGCAATGAGCAGGGCAGATTTAGGTTGGGCATAAGGAGGAAGTTCTTTACAATGAGAGTGGTGAGATATTGGAACAGGTCACCCAGCAATGTGATGGAGGCCCCATCCCTGAAGGCATTTATGGTCAAACTTGGTGGTGCCCTGAGCAACCTGGTCTAGTTGGAGATCATAGAATCATAGAATGGTAAGGTTGGAAGGAGACCTCAAGGATCATCTAGTTCCACCCCCCTGATGTCCCTGTTCACTGCAGGAGGGTTGAACAAGATGACTTCTGAGGGTTCCTTCCAACCCAATGCATTCTGTGATCTATGAAATCCTGGCTTAGGAAAGCAGAGCACGAGAAAGCCCATCCCCTGAGTAGAAGCGTGCCACTTCCTTGATGTAATACATACCTCTTGATAAGAATGTAATTACCTTGCTATTTAGATTTTATTTTTATTTTAACTGCCTTGTTTGACAGAGCTTGTGTAATCGCAGAAAATTAAATACTGCACAGTCATCACGTTTTTAATAGCCTTTCTTGAAGACAAAAGTGACATTCTAGTTAACAGGAAAACTTGTGTGGAAACTTTCTATCTGTTTAGATTTAAATGTTTTCCAACAACAGAGCCAATGAATTTTACAGGGTTTAACAAATACAAAGTATTTGTAGTTTTGGTTTCGTAGTTGTAGACTGGTAGGGGTTGGAAAGGGACTGCTGGAGATGATCTAGTCTAATCTCCCTGCAGGGTAACCTAGACTATAGGGATATACCCAGGTGGTTTTCTACAGTCTGACAACCTATCTGGGCAGCCTGTTCCAGTGCTCTGTCACCCTCAAAGCAAAGAAGTTTCTCCTTAAGTTCAAGTGAAACCTCCTGTGTTCTAGTTTGTACACATCGCCCCTTGTCCTATCACTGGCCACCACTGAGAAGAGCCCAGCCCCATCCTTATAGCCTCCACTGGTTAGATATTTATTTTTACACAAAATTAAAATTATATTTACATTATTTTATTAGAATCCTGGAAACTTACCTGGAAGCTCAAAATACATGAATGAAAAGAAAAGAAAAGAAAAGAGGAAAGGAAAGGAAAGGAAAGGAAAGGAAAGGAAAGGAAAGGAAAGGAAAGGAAAGGAAAGGAAAGGAAAGGAAAGGAAAGGAAAGGAAAGGAAAGGAAAGGAAAGGAAAGGGAAAGAAAAGAAAAAAGAAAAGAAAAGAGAAAAGAGAAAAAGAAAGGGAGAAAGAGAGAAAGGGAGAAAGAGAAAAAGAAAGGGAGAAAGAGAAAGGGAGAAAGAAAGAAAGAAGGAAAGAAAGGGAGAAAGAGAGAAAGAAAGAAAGGGAGAAAGAAAAGAAGAAAAAAGAAAAGAATAAAGAAAAGAAAGAAAATGAACTGGTAATTTATGCATTTCTGGTGCAAATGTTTATTTAAGAAGTTTAAATGGGCAATGACAAAGAAAAACAGAAGTCATACAGAATCCTATCCTAATTCTCATTATGAAGACTTCGAATTATGGGCACTCCACGCTCCACTCCTGCAGTGAATCATTTTTGTTGCTGTTGCACAACCTACTGGAAATAATACAGACTTTTTCCCATGTTCCAATCAGGCTTTCATACGCTACACTGGCCTCACCCACGGTCTCCTCTCCAGCCAGAAGATCACCAATTTTCAGAACTGTGTAATGGGCAGAAAACAGAATTTTACAAGGTACACCAAGTTACTGATATACAAAGCCACTCACTGCTATTGCGAAATGAGTGCCCAGGAGGAGCTCAGATGGAATGAAAGCAGGGGGAAGGACACAGAGATCCCACTTCCTTTCTGCAGCACAGACCTGATAAAGTTAAGCAAATTGAAGACTAAATGGAGATTTGTCTCTGTCTCTCCTGAGGGGCGACGGCACAGCTGTGTCCCCGTATGACAAAGGCAGGACCCAGTTGAACAGCCTGAGATGCCCAACTAGCACCAAAGTTCTTATGGAGGTGATCCTTTGTGAGCGGGGTGAGCTTTTTTTCCCCACCAGCTTTGACTACTTCAAAGCTAGATGTTTAATATAGGTCACCCGGGTTCCCTTTCTGCTCAGTGGAAGGCAGTGTTACAGTTAGCTACTGGAGAACAATCCTTGGCACCCATCTTGGGATGGGATGGATGTAACCCTCTCCATTTGGCAGTCCTTCTGTGTCTCCCATAGAAGCCCAGAAGACTAACTTTCTATTAGACCTGCTAAATCCGATGTCTGACCTTGACAGCTGCTGTAAGGTGACACAGGTCCTGCGCTGGTTGCTCTCTTTTCCTGTATAATAAAAGCAGAGACAGGAATCCTCGAAGACATCAAGGAAGATAGTGCTGTCCTCGGTGCATACATATAAGATAGGCAGACAGGCTCTCCTGAGTGCTCAGTTTCAAAGGCACCTGCTGACTATCCAGAGAATGTAGGTGCTTGCTTTAGGAAGATGGCTTCACTAGGTGCCTAACATTTAAATGCAAACAAGAGTCACTCCCTCAGGTGAGGCAGCTGCACTGCACTGCACGTACAAGTCATCTCCCAGGGGCAGGGTGCTGGGTGTTTAACCATGGTATGTGATGGGACCTTAGGTATGTCATTGTTACAGTTGGAAGGATACCCTTTCCTGTGTCACCATGCACTGAGAGAACCCAAACGTGTCCTGCCACCAGACTCAGCTCTGGTGCCCTTTGTAGGGTCTGGGACTTGTGTCTAGCTTCCCTTTGGCTCAACAATGCAACGTTTCAGCCTTCCCAACCACCCACTTGCCTATGTGTGCTCCTTCAGCACTCCAGTTAGCAGAGGAATGTCCCAGTAGCTTAACTGTCCTGCAAGCATTTGGGAGCCACAGATCTTTGTAAAATACCTGCAGAGCAGAGTACATACTGATATGCTCCTGATATGCTTTTGAGACATTAGTCCTGCCTCTTCAGTGAATCTGAGGTATGCTGGTATTTTGCATCTCACCCTGTCCCAGATGCCTTTCTCCTTCCTATTTATCCCATATTGCCCACATATTGGTACAGAACCTGAAAGAGAGGTCATGGACTTGCTGTAGCTTTCTCTCTACTTCTCTGCTCATCTTGCTTTAATTTAAAGCCTGAGTGGTAGGAAGCTTTTGTAACCAGAGCAGCAAGCTGAGCAGTTTGGAAAGCAATACAGTACCCTGCTCTGGACAGGGTTGTAGAACCAAAAGAACCCAAAGAACCAAAAGAACCCTGTCTCTTTCCAGATATATCTTGCCCTGTCACGGTGCTCACTTCCACCCAAAGAGGAGTTTACCAAAGATAGGAGGAATCATCTGAAAATGTGTTTTGTGAAATATGGTGTGAAACACTGATGGCGACCATCCAATCCCTGGATGCTTCCAGTTCTGTTTTTCCCAAGCCGGAGCGGGTGTAATATTCTGTCTAGACTGATATTGTTATTATCTTGATGTGTACAAACAAACGGGTGTGCACCGATATATTTATAAGGCACGAAAACACTCAGTACTTCGAAGGGATGCAGTGCTCTCGGTTTATGTACGGTCTTCTCTCACGAACACCCCTGCGGATCTCCTTTAGCCTATGCAGCCATGCTGCCCCCTGTTGACTGAAGTGCGTGCCTGCACCTTTCCTCCTCCAGCTCCGCGTCAGAGCTGACTCTTCTCCACAGGGCTGCCAGCCCGAAGACTTCAGGACGCAGTTTATTTTCCTGACACAGAATCGCAGAATGGTTGAGGCTGGAAAGGACCTCTGGAGATCACCTCGTTCAGTCCCCTGCTCAAGCAGAGTCACCTAGAGATGTTTGCCTGGGACCATGGCTTCTGAGTATCTCAAAGAATTCTAAAACCTCTCAGGACGACCTGTGTCAGTGCTCAGTCACTCTCACAGTGCAGAAGGATGTGCAGAAGGAACATCTTGTGTTTTGGTATGCCCATTGCTTCTGGTCCTGTCACTGGGCTCCAGCTTCTTTGTGCCTTCCCTTCAGGTATTTGTGTAGACTGGAGGTCCCCCTGAGCTTTCTCTTCTCTGGGATGAACAGCATTTCCTCGTGGAAAGATGCTTCAGTCCCCTCATCATCTTTGTGGCCATTCACTAGACTTTCTCCAGTATGTCCATGTCTCCCTTGCACTGAGGAGCCCAGAAGTGGACCCAGCACTCCTGCTGTGTCTTCCCAGAGCTGAGCAGTGGGGAAGGATACCTCCTTCCACCTGCTGCCAACACTTCTGCCTAATGCAGACTGGCATCCTAGAGAGCCTGCTTTGCTGCAAGGGGACATTTCATGAATACAATAAAAAGTAGGAGTGCTACCCAGGTACTGTAACCTCAGTGTTCATGAAAGGAGTGCCACAACCAAAGGAAGGTGAAGTAGAGTCACATCAGGAGCAACAGAACAAAAAGTACTTGGCTGACTCTGGTTTACAACTGCTACTGTTCTGGAGGCAATCTACTGAGGATTTGATCTTTATGGTCTTTATGGTCTTGAGGTGTAAAATCTCAAGAAAATATTTTAACAACTCCAGGTTCCAGGAAAGTTCAGAAAGGTAGTCCCAGCCACCGTGATCCCAAGTGACACACAGTTAATGGGTAAGGCTGTTCAGAGGTGACTGTAAGGCCTGTGGTGAACAGGATGGAGGAGTCCAATGCTGTACACACCTATGCCCTTTTACTTCCCCACATCCCCCATCCAGCATGACATACTTTGATGCTTTCTGAATTTCTTCAGGTTCCTTACATCCTGCTGCTGCTCCTGGGTCCTGAAGCAAGCACCACACAAGCCTCCTCTCCTTCAGTGCCCAGGGTAATCATCAGCATCTTCTCTAATTTAAGACAATTTCATGGTGCTGAGCCTTCTGGTTGGGACACGGGCAGGTTGCATCTCTGTGGAGATTTCCCCATGAGGCTATCCAGCAGCTCTAAGAGGGGACAGGGACAAACAACCATCTGTGCTGCTCTGTCCTGTTCTTGTGCTTGCTATCCAAACATTGCACTCTTAGCAAGATGCAATGTGCCCAAGGCATGCCCTTCAGTCCCAAGCCATTTGTTGTTGCAGAAGATGGTCTTTTTTGCTGCCAGCAATAGCAACATTCTCATGGCATTCAGATCTATGTTTGAAGAAAAAACAAAATTCTTCAGACATCCTCATACACTGCCAAGCACTAACTGCAGAGGGGAGGGCTCTTGTAGCCTGCTGTACACCAAAGACAGCAAACCAGGGAAGAAGCCATGGCAAATTAAAAAGTGTTGGCTGGGTACTTTCAGTTAGCTACAGGAGGAGGATTTTTGTTCTTACTCTCTTTTGTTGTCTCATTAGCGAAGAGGGGAGGCAATCATGGAGCCATAGCACTTTTGCTGCACACATCAGGAATTCCAGAATGCTTTCTCATTAGCCAGTGAGAGTCAGGGATTTAAACATATCAGGTACATCCAGTCTGCAGTATTACTGGAGGTGCAATTAGAAAAATCTTTATGTAGACAGGCAGAAAAGGAATCCTGCCCACTGAATATGGGCTTTTATTTTGAACGCAGGTGCCTTTCACACAGAGTGACTAGGTGCTGGCACACTCATTGGCTGGTGCATTTCTGACAGTATTTATTAATGGGGGAATTGCTCTCCTCCCAGGTAGTTTCACTAAATAATTTGAGTCTGCTATAATCAGGAAGCCTGGCATTTATGAATATTATGCCTCAACGTTTGTGCTCAGTGATGTGCTTCTCCATGTAGGAAAGAAGAGAACACTGCCATCTGATGGAAATACTGCTTTTAGGCAGGAAATTAGAAAGTCTAGGAAACTTGGGAACTCTTTCTCACAGAATCTATTTTCTCATTTGGGCAAGATAGGCAATCTGTATTATGGACTGTATTGCATATGACTTATCCACATAGAGATGTTTTTAGCACAAATTGAACAGGATATTGCACATGTCCTAAATCAGGTGGAATTCAGTGTAGAAGGAAAACAGCCTTGGCTTGTTGCTGATCCCCTACAATGAAGGATTTCAGTTTCCAAGTACTGATGTGCTGAAGTGCAAATAGCAGAGGACTGCGGGGTGTGCACCCTTTGTTCTAGAGAACAAACAGTCTGGAAGAATACAAATACCATTCAATTGTGTTAATTAGAAAAATCTCTCCATATTCCCGTTCAATTTTTTCCCCTCGATTAAATATTATCGACAGCAGTTATGTCATTTGTAATCCTTTCCAAAATTCAATATCATGTTTATATTTTCAACGATTGAATGTGTGCGCATTTAACTGCCATTCAGCAGAACGAAGTTTCGTTCTGAAAAATGAAGTATTTTGACTTTCCATGTTTGGCCCCAAGTTTTCTGTGGCTCCTTAAGCACAGCATCAGCAGTCACCGCTGCCCACCGGAAGCACTGCCGGCAGCGCCAGCTCAGTGCCGGCGGCGCTCTGAGCCGCAATTGTCGTATTTGCATGGCCCCGCCCCCGAGCTCCGCTGCCTACGCTGTACGGGACGGCCGCCTCCGCCAGAGGGCGCCGTTGCGCATCTGCGAGCTCTTCTCCGGCCGCCGCTCCCCTCCCTCCCCGGCCCAGCGCGCCTGCGCGAGTCCGCGGAGTCCTTGGAGTCGCGGCGGCGGAGCGAAGGCCGGCGGCGGACATGCAGCGCTGGGGACGTGTCTCCTGCGCCCTCGCTCGGGTACGGCGCCAGCAGGGACCGGGACTACCGCGGGGTGGGCGGATCGGCGCGGACAGCTGGGCCGCGCTGCGCTCGGGATCTCGGGCCTGGGGTTTGCTCGTGGCCCCCCACCCTCCTCCGGCAGCGGGCAGGAGGGCGGAGGCGGAGCAGGCGCCCTGGAGCGGGAGTGGCGGCGAGCGGTGTGGGGTTTGGCAGCGTTGCCCTTGCTTCTCTGTCTTCGCCTCTTTGCGCGGGGAAAGAGTCGATCGTAGCCCGACGCGCCTTCGCCTCGGCCTGAGTGACACGGTGCCATGGTGTCGCCTGGCGCAGGCGGGCGTCACGCCGCTCAGGAGTGTCGAGCTCCGGCGTTTGGCCCTGCTGCCCGGTAATGTGTTTGTGCAGGCTCTGTGCAGGCTCTCCCGAGAGCACGGGACGGATGCCCGGCCGGTCCCGGCTTCAGCCGGAGAGAACGGCCGGGGGGAGCCGGGAGTGAGGGCGGCTAGTTCGGTGGCTGTGGGCACTGCCGGCTGTCACAGGATCTGCTCCGCAGTTCGGGCAGCACTGCGGGATTCAGAAGTGTTTCCAGGAGCATCTTCTGCTCCAGTTACAGATGAGATGGTTGTGGTAGTTGTGCTGTCTCATTACAATTTAAAAACCTTGCCCTCCAGAGCCACCTCTGAGGTACTGCCTGTCCATGGGAAGTGGCCATAGGGTACGGTTATGGAATAAGACTCTTGATAAGCTCCTTTTGCTGTCCGCTTTATGTCATTAAGAGGTTTGAGATCCCTGTAAGAAGGGTTGAAGGAAGTTTGAGTAGTTAAAAGCACCGTTAGGCTGGGCTGCGATGAAGACAGGCCTAGTGATAGGCTGAAATTGCAGAGCAGGTGAATGACAGAGTTGCTTCTAACTTGTTCCTGTCAGTGCCCTCTGTGTCTGCCTCAGTTGTGTTGTTTCTGTTTTGGTTAACTGCTGACTGTAATTGTGTGTTCATGTGTGGTCGAATGCTATTTTTTTTTTTCTTCCAGGCTAGACTTCAACTTCTAAACCTAAGATTTTTTTTTTATTTTATTTTCCCCCCTTTCTAGAGGAGCCATTTTGATCGAATTCATCATGGTCTCCAGGGAATTTGTGCAGTGTCACAAAGGACCTATGCTGATCAAGGTAATTAATTGTGAAGAATTTTGTTGCACAAAAAAACTTCAAGCCCGGATATCCCTAAAATAACCAAAACAGTTCTTGAAACTTGGAAACTGTCTTCCAGGTGAACGTGAAATCCATGCCAGCAAGGATATCAGGCTAAAGCTATAAATGGAAGTTGAACTTTATATAACATAAGGTGGCAATTAATATTCCAATTGAGATTATGGTTGGAAGATATGAATTAAGCACAAAGTTTGTAGTTTCTGCTGTGTTTATAATCAGTTAGAGGTTACATAACTATCTATTTCAGCCCTATTTTCTCCTTTAAAGACTGCTGATTTTTATGGCCTTCAGTAAGGATTTTGTGCTAAACAGCAATAGAAGCTATATTGGAAAAATGTTATAATAAACTATCCAGAGAGCTTGGGTTAAGTTATAGAATCATAGAATGGTAAGGTTGGAAGGAACCTCAAGGATCATCTAGTTCCAACCCCCTGCCATAGACAGGGACACCTCCCACTAGTACAGATCACTCAAGGCCTTGTCCAACCTGACCTTGAACACCTCCAGGGAGGGAGCAGCCACAACCTCCCTGGGCAACCTGTTCCAGTGTCTCACCACCCTTACTGGAAAGAACTTCCTCCTAACATCCAGTCTAAATCTCCCTTCTGCCTGTTTAAAACCATTGCTCCTTGTCCTGTCATTACAAGACCTTGTCAATAGTCCCTCCCCAGCCTTCCTGTAGGCCCCCTTCAGATACTGGAAAGCTACTCTAAGGTCTCCTGGAAGCCTTCTCTTCTCCAGGCTGCAGAGCCCCAACTCTTGTAGCCTGTCCTCATAGGAGAGCTGCTGCAGCCCTCTGATCATCTTTGTGGCCCTCCTCTGGATCCGCTCCAACAGTTCCATGTCCTTCCTGTGCTGGGGGCTCCAGAACTGTACAGAGTACTCCAGATGGGGTTCTTAAAGGATTTATAGCAAGAGCACTGGGGGAGACAGAATTCTGTTTCTCCATTTCATTCTGTGTTACTTTTCCTGGAGAACTTAAGACTGGCTGTTTTATTGCAGAGTGAATACTTCCATGCAACCTTTCCTTTTTTCAGAAAGTTACTTTGTGAGGTGTCATTTACTTCTCTAAGTTAGTTTATTAAGTTATTATTAAGTTGCATGAGTTAATAAGTAATTATTAAGTTGCATATTGTTTTAGTAGCTCTTTTGCTTTAGGGAAAAAAAAATCAAACACCTGTAGTAAAATTTTAGTTATTAAAATAAAGATAACTCAGGTGTTCTTTATTTCAGTTGATGCTGATGTCACAGTCATTGGCTCTGGTCCTGGAGGGTACGTTGCTGCTATCAAAGCAGCTCAGCTTGGATTTAAGGTAGGATGACCTCAGTCAGATAGCAGAAACCCAAAAGGTGTTTGTGTGATACTGAAAAATGGAAATCTCCCTTTGCATTTCCGGCTACCAGATGCTGGTGATGTGTCAGTAATCTTTACCCTGCTCACCTAGATTATGCAGAAGTTGAAATGAATATCTAGAGTATTACTGCCTATAGTCCTGCTGCTGACAAAGCTGCTCAGGACAGCTGGCTTTTGGTTGGCAGTGATAATTGAAGTGGGCTTATATACTCTGTGGAAGAGGAAGTCAGAAAAGAATGCTAGGAAGGAATTTTTGTCCTAACAAAGAAAGAAGAAAAGAGAAAGAAAGACAAAAGGCCACTTAAGTGTCCTGAAGAACCCACTGAGGGAACTGGGGGAAGGAAAAAAGAGTATTACCTGATGTGCTTTTTGAATGTAAAGAGAGGAATCCCATGGAGTTGGATCACCTGTAGCATCAAATAAACATGAAGAATATTTGTACTGTCCTTGAGGAATGTTTTTTGAGACTGACAAAAAGGCACATTCTATAGTTACACCATCTGTGGAAGAATCCAAGTGTGCTCTACTGAATTATTGCACTTTAACCTTCAAATTTGTCCAACATCTGCTAGAACAAGCATTAAGTCCTTGTATCACTGTCACAGCATCCTGCGTTATTGCCCGCAGTGGTCTGTGGTCATTGGCTTTCTTACAGTTTTGCTTAGCCTTGTTGATGAAGTTGATGAGACAGAACCTCCTCCTTTATCAGGGAAAGGAAGGTAGGAGCAGTCTAGCACTGTTTGATCCATAATGCAACTTTTAATGCACTTGGGTCATTTTTCATGCATTCATATGCTTAAGACAGGAGGAAGAGTAGGCCAGGAGGGAATCACAGCATACTTCAGTGTGTATCTGAGGTTTGATATGGTGAATTCTGCTCTTCATGGCACCATCACCTTTACTTGGCACAAAAGCATCAATTTAAGGAGATGATGAAAGGCATTCACTTAGGTAGTCCCTTCTCAGCAGATTTGAGCTCTGGGAGTGTCAGCCAAGGAACTAATATTTCAAGCATGTGTGTACCTTGCAAAGGAGATGCCAGGTTTTTTTGCTTCTATAAAAAGTGTTTGCAGTACTCTCTTACCCCCCCAGACATCTGTTTCTCTCAAAGTTTTGTCAGTTGTTTTTCTCCTTTCCATATTTTGATGTTGGCAAGTTGCTGAGAAGGAGATGAAAGCTTTTCCATCCATACTGACATTGACCTTATTGTTGCTTGGTTTTTCCTTCACTTGATTTTTATTTTTTCTTTCTTTATAGGTATTGTCATAACGTTATAGCAATGAGTCTTGCAGGATAGCTTGTCTGGAGAGGGAAACATTTCTGGGTTGGGAGTTTTGTTCTGTTTTGTTTTCCTTAAAGAAAAGATAACTTCATGCAGTTTTAACTGTTTTAACAGTTTTAAGTTCATGTATCTGTTGTTTGCTCTTGACTATTTGTTTTCAGGAATCCTTTGTGTGATTTACTTTTTTAATAACTTTTTCCAGGTTTTGGTGGTTTGTTGTTTTTTGGGTTTTTTGTTAATTCTGAGTGGATCATCTTTCACAAAACCAAGTGTTGTATTTTAATTGAAGCTACTTTGTGGATTTAGAGGAACAGTGCTTAAACTTGTTTGAAAGTATAACTGGTGCAGTGCAGAATGTGGCTCTCCTCTGGTAGAGAATTTTGTTGCAAAGAGCCATTTAATGTGTTTTCAGTTAATAAGAAAATGAAGGAGAAGAAATCTGATCCACAAAATCTAAGAATGGAATCAGAGGCACTCATAGAGGAAGAATTACTAGATAAATGCCTGGTCTTTGTCATTAGTTCTAATTTCTGACATAAATTGTAAGGAAATTTGATGTAGGTTTGGGAGTTCCCCGCCCCCCACACTTTGTAAAATGACCCAGACTAGAACTCAGTCGGCTGGAAGTTAAGAGATGAAGCTATATTTACNTCCATGTCAGCAAGCCTATGAGTGAAGTAGACATCACCATTGTTTCCTTTTCACAACCTATAATATAATTTTCTCTATTAAAATATTCCAATTAGCCTTAAACCAGCACAAAATTGTACAATAGTATTGCTAAAAAAATTCTTCTCCCCCCTCCCCTTATTTTTCCTCAGACTGTCTGTGTAGAAAAAAATGAAACATTAGGTGGAACCTGTTTGAATGTTGGATGTATTCCATCAAAGGTAAGCTTACATACTTCATTAAAAGCAGCAGATATGTGCATCATCTGGAAAAGAATTAAGGAGTTTCTCAAGATTGATGTACTTTCTTTGAAATCCAAGTGAGCTGCAGTCAAGTGGTGGCTGTGTCTTTAATATTGGATGTTACACATTCAGGGTTGTGACAGTTAAGTAAGATGGGTAAATGAACTTTAGGGAGAGAAAGTTGATGACTTATACATAAAAATAGTATTATCTTACTCTGACAGTACTTACTTTACTCAAGTGTGTGCATATGAGGCAGGTATCTCAAAATGTGCTTTGAATCTTTTACTCTGTCTGCTTTAGATTTCAGTCTGCACAGACTTGCACTGTTGCCCTTCTTGCAGAGATACTGGTAATTTCATTTTTGGCAGGGCTGTAATGAGACACATCACTTTTCTTACCAAGATCCCTCCCTAACTATATTGCTATTTCTAGTCAAAATGCAGTTACAGAAGTTCTACAAGCTTTCAAGCTCTTTCAAGCTGCTGATTTATAGATATCCATATAAAAACTGCTTTATTTTTGAGTTATGAATGTCTAGTGACCTGTGCTGGCCACCTAGCTTCAGCTCTAACTAGCTGTGCAGTTGCAGAAACTTTACCACAACAACTTAGCTACAAATTGTAACTCTCTTATGTCCTCATAGACTAGAATTTTAACAGTGATTTTTTTGGTAGGGATTTTCCTCATCTAATTTTTCTGTATTCCCTTTCTGTTGATAAATAACCTCTTGTCTGAGGTAAGCAGATATGTCTCCTCTGTGTCAGTCAGAATCATCTTTCTTTCCTTAAAGTCTGGGGTGGGGGGTTTGGTTTTGTTCTGTTTTGGCTTTTTTTTTCCCAGTCTCTGTGGAGTAATTTCCAGTTTCTGTGGTGAAAGGAGCAAAAAAGGATAGGTGTGAATTTAACTGCTTTTCACTTTTCTATTAAATATGCAAGTTCATAAAATGCTTGAGTAGAAATGCTGTGTACAATTTGTGCTTGAAATGCACCTTTTCCAATATGTACTTTTAAAAAAATCATAATAAATTAATTTGTGACTCCATGTCCTAATGCCTACTTCTGTGTGTGTGTGTTTTAGGCCTTGCTGAACAACTCACATTTGTATCACTTGGCCCATGGAAAAGATTTCGCTAATAGAGGAATTGAAAGTGAGTGCATTGAGCAACTAGTCAGTGTCTGGTAAATTATTTCTATCAATGAGCAAATTTAATCATTCAGATCTGGCTTCTATAGTTCTCTGGTCAGAAGACCTTTTTGCACTTAAAGAATATCTGTCAATTGAAGGATTAGGGACACATGTCTGCTTGAACCCTGAATCATGGATATGTGAAAAGTGTAATACTGCTTTTTAACATAACAGTTGCTGAATGTAACCTTTGGCATTTATTTAGTAGGGCCATTCAGCATATCTTACCATGTCAGAGCAGTTAATGGTGTTTACATTAGCTCCTTTATATAAAAACACTGCAATGCCTGTGTGATGGTTTGGGAGTTCCCTGCCCCCCTCCCACTTTGTAAAATCACCCAGACGAGACTCAGCCAGCTGGACGTTAAGGACTGAAGCTATATTTACAGCTTACGCAATGTACAAGCAGATACATACACAATATACATGAATATTTACAGAAANCACCCTTCCACCTTCTCCCCACTTCTCTACCTTACCCTTGGGCTTAGCTTATGCAGAAGATGAGTT
>WBNM01029050.1:107432-120940 GCA_013399055.1 Ramphastos sulfuratus | reverse complement strand
GACTGTCAGGCTTTGGTTTGAATTGATTGGTTTCCTTTGCTATCCAGATACATATAGTTTTTTACACAGTTAATTTTAATAGCTTCCCTCCAAGTGTTTTTTTCCAGATCCCATTAAGTGTTTTGCCTCTTACTCCCCTAAAAATGGATCTTAGCTCACATCTCTTCTCTATTTTTTTCACTTCTTGTAGTATCCTCTGTTTAAAATCATGTTGCTCATATATTCTATTTTTGTGTGGAGTGCAGCATGAAGCATCACAGCTTCAGTGGTAGCCTTGCCTGGATGAGTTGACTGAAGCTATTAAAAACCTCAAGTGCCTCAGAGCAAGCTGTTGTCAGAGACAAAGCTTCCATTTGACTTTTTGTTGTTGTTGGGTTCTTTTGCATACATTTTGGGTTTCACTGATTGAAGATACAAAGCAAAGCATTGAGTTTAAACTTCTCTGGTTGTCTTCCACTTTTCTCAAGTGTTTCAGTTCTGACTTTTTTATCTGCTCAATTCTTCTGCTCAGGGTAGAGTTTTAGCTCATTCAGTGACTGCACTTCAAATAAAGAAGTGTGACACTTGGGGTCAAAGCTCTGTCTAATCAGTTCACCTGTCTCTGCTCAGAGCCAAATAGCTCTTTCAAGATTTTCTTAAAGGTAGCTCTCTACAGAGGTGGCAGGAGATTGGGTCAGCAACATTTGCAATCTTGTAGTGGAGAGCAGTATTTTGTAATGCAACAGCATATGTGTGAAGTGTGGCAAAACGCCCAAAGCATCTGCTGAGCAGGACTGTGTCTGTGTGGGCAGGAGGGTGAGGTGTGAAAAATCAATGCCAGACTATTATTCTTTCTGTACCTTTTTTACAGGCAGAGAGAAGAGCAATTCTCAGATGTAATCCAGCTGGAGGGTGGGCCTGAGGTGAACCAAGGGATGCTAAAGGTCTCTCTGCTCTTACAGCGAGCAGCTAGATGCCAGAGCCTGGAGGAAAAGCCCTACCTGCTGGGGTCTTAATTATTTGCTAAAGTTCTGGCTTCATCCCACCAAAAGGCCATGGTGGGTTAGAAGGGTGTCTTCCTACAGCAGAAACAGAGCATTGCTGTAGCAGCCCCCAAAACATATTGCTCTATAGTCAGAGACTGAATGGCATTTTGGCCGTTGGAATGGGCTGCCCAGGGAGGTGGTGTCACAGAATGGTCTAGGTTGGAAGGGACCTCAAAGTTCATCCAGTTCCAACCCTCTGCCACAGGCAGGGACACCTCCCACTAGCACAGGTCACTCAAGGACTCATCCAACCTGGCCTTGAACCCCTCCAGGGAGGGAGCAGCCACAACCTCCCTGGGCAACCTGTGCCAGTGTCTCACCACCCTCACTGCAAAGAACTTCTTCCTAACATCCAGTTTAAATCTTCCCTCTACCAGTTTAAACCCATTCCTCCTCATCCTGTCATTTCAAGACCTTGTCAATAGTCGCTCCCCAGCCTTCCTGTAGGCCCCCTTCAGNGTTTGCTGATGACACCAAACTGGGTGGCGTGGCTGCCACACCAGAAGGCTGTGCTGCCATTCAGCAAGACTGGGACAGGCTGGAGGGTTGAGCAGGGAGAAATTGAATGAAATTCAACAAGAGCAAGTGTAGAGTCTTGCACCTGGGAAAGAACAACCCTGAATGCCAGCATAGATTGGAGACTGATCTGTTGGAAGGCAGCAAAGGGGTAAAGGATTTGGGCATCCTAGTGGATGGAAGATTGACCATGAGCCAGCAATATGCACTTGTGGCCAAGAGGGGCAATGCCATTCTGGGGTGTATTAGAAGGGCTGTGGTTAGTAGGTCAGAGAGGTTCTCCTGCCCCTCTACTCTGCCCTGGTGAGGCCACATCTGGAGTATTGTGTCTAGTCCTGGGACTCCCAGCTCAAGAGGGACATAGAACTGCTTGAGAGTGTCCAGTGCAGAGCCACAAAAATGATTAAGGGAATGGAACATCTCTCTTAGAAGGAGAGCCTGAGGGAGCTGAGGCTCTTTAGCTTGGAGAAGAGGATCCTGAGAGGTGACCTCATTAATGTTTACAAATATATAAAGGGTGAGTGCCAGGAGGCTGGAGCCAGGCTCTGCTGAGTGATGCCCAATGCCAGCACAAGGAGCAATGGGTGGATGCTGAGGCATAGGAAGTTTCATGGAAACATGAGGCGGATTTTTTTCCCTGTGAGTGTGACAGAGCACTGGAACAGGCTGCCCAGAGAGGTTGTGGAGTCTCTCTCTCTGGAGATATTCAAAACCCACCTGGACATATTCCTGTGTGATCTGCTCTGGGTGATCCTGCTCTGGCAGGGGAGCTGGACCAGATGAGCTTTCGAGGTCCCTTCCAGCTCCTGACATTCTATGACTCTATGAGTCCATGAAACAGCATAGCTCTAGAATTCCAATCTAGTTTATTGTGTTCTGCATAAACTGCTGCCCTAAATGATCTTTCCTTATCATGTGACTTTGGGGATGTGTTCCAAGCAGATTTTCTAACAGTTTCAGCAGCAGTAATAGTAGTGCACAAGCGTCCATTAGCAGTTCTACAGTGTAATGTTTTTCATCTTCAAAGCACTTTGCAGACATTAGTGAATTAATAATTGAGCATCAGATACTGAGCACAAATCTAAGGCATTTATGGATCTCAATGGAATCACGTTGAGGATAAATTAATCCTGAAACCCACTGAAATCCTGGTCTTTTGCATGCTCATGAAGAGGTAAACAGTTCAACATAACAGATGCTCTGTGCTAGTAAAAATGTAGGCATTTCTCAAACCTGTGGGTGAATTTCAAACAGAAACACAATAAAATCTGACCATACACTACTGCATCTCTCGGTAGGAATTTTATTTGGTTAGAGGTTTAAACATCAGACATGAAATACTTAGACTCCCTGGAACGTGGGTTGAATCCCAGCAGGGTTGAATCAGTTCTTGATCCTGCAATGCAGAGAAACTGAATTACAATAATTTTCCTCTATGTGACCTGGATGAGATGATGCAGATAGAGGTTCTCTCTGACATGTTAAGAAACCCTACATGGGTAGACAGATGAAGAGTCATAGTTTCAGATTCACCTTATTCCAGCCTTTATTTTTTGGCCAAAACAAACTTGAATTTGCTGTGACTATTGTTTTGCACACAGATTCATAGAGCTGGAAAGAATCTGGAGGGCTCATGTAGTTCATCTTCTTGTGCCAAAGCTGCATAAGCACTACTCATGTCATTACTGTCAGAGGCTTGTTTAAATGGCTCTCAGAGCTTGCCAGAATATAGCCCTTTTCAAGTAACCCTTCTCTGAGATTCACTGTCCTCAGTGTTACAGTCTCTGCCAAGTATCTAATGCCAGTTGTCTTTGCTGCAGTTTAATGTTTTTTAAACATTTGTTTTTTCTGTCTCAAGCTTCACTGCTGTGAAGACTGCTCCTTTCTTTGCATATTTGAAGGTAGTTCTCATGCCTTCTTCATATTCTTTTCCTTTTGATTTGGCTGTTCTCCCGTGACTATGAGATATTGTATTAGGGAAAAAAAAAAAAAAGCAGTGGGTGAGTAGGAGCTTACTCTAAACTCATCATAAAAATCTCTGCTGCTCCAGAAGCAGCCTAGGGAGGAAGTATGATTCATGATGTCCCTATTTCTTCTTGAGCTTCCAGCTGTTCTCCCCACACTTACTTTACTGTACTTGCAGATTGCAGCTGTTCTGAAAGGATCTTCCTGCCTCCACAGGCTGCTGCCAGGGATCTTGCACCTTCTTGCCCTGCAGAAACATAAATATCTGCATATAATCATATGCAGATATATCCTAGTTTGGGGATGACTATGCCTTTTGCAACCTTTTTGCATCCATCTTTATTAAAGGTTAGGAGATTTGTTTGGTTTTATCTATCCTCTTTTATTTTTATTTATTTTTTTTAATGCTAGATTTTATTAAGTGCAACACCCTCAATATAGACTTTGGTAGAGAGTAGATTTTGTAACCTACAGGTTTTTCACACCTACATGTAAGCAATTTCTTTTAAAATGAAGGTTGAGAATATATTTCTCCCCCTGCCTCCACTCCTACACTGTGAGCAGAAAGTCCACAAGGGATTTGATTATTTTCTTTTTTAGTAGAATTGCTATACAAGTATTCAGAATATCAAATTTTTGAGGGGGGAAAAAAAAAACCAAACCCAAAAAACTTTATTTTTGAAGTGTGTCCAGGCATTACAGAAAGGAAATTAGAATTTTATTATCTAAAAGAAACCCCTAAACCAAAAGCCAAAACCGAAATCAATTACACACACAAAAAAAATCCAACTAACTGGAATTAATACCTGTTGTTTTGATGTGTTCATTTTTAAAATATGAAAGAAGCAGGCAAACAGAGTAGCTACCAAGCTTCCAGTGAGTACAATTCTTAAGGCATTCACTGCTTTCCTCCTCTGTTACCTTGCAAGTGTGGGGTTGATCCCAAGTCAGATGCCAGATTTCCTGGCAGCCTCATGGAAAATGGACTCAATAACAACTCAAGTGGTACACCAAGAGGTAAATCCTGAATGCAGCTTCACGTGCCCAAAGCTGGGCAGACAGGACAGCCTGGAATACATCATATTAAAAGCAGCTGCAATGGCAGAGAAGCTGCCATGGATAGGGAGCTTGTTCTCAGCCTGCTTAGCCCGGCAAGAAAAAACATGGAAAGCCTTCTGAGTCGTAAGAAGGGCCCTGTCTTAAAGGTTAATGGGACCTGCTGATCAAGCTGCTGAGCACTTCAGACATTACATAATGCACCTTGCACACTTGGACCAGAAGTCAAAGCAGCAATGCTTGGGAAGGTCAGATTTCCAGCTCCCATCTCCAGGGGTTTATTATCTTTGATTAGGAATCAATTTCCCCAACCACCCTGGAAACAGAGGATGACTTGGTGTTCTTTCCAAGCAGCAAGCTAGCAAAAAACCATAACGAGAATCATAGAATCAATGAATGGCAAGGTTGGAAGGGACCTCAAGAATCATCTAGTTCCAAACCCCTGCCAAAGACAGGGACACCTCCCACTAGTACAGGTCACTCAAGGCCTCGGACACCTCCCACTAGTACAGGTCACCCAAAGCCTCGTCCAACCTGGCCTTGAACACCTGCAGGGAGGGAGCATCCACAGAAGCAGTAGGTAAATGTTGTTTTGATGATTTTTTTTTTCTTTCCTTACAACAGTTGGAGCTAAAATTACTGTCTTTACTTTTTTCCCCTTTGGGAAAAAAAAAACAAACAACCAAAAACCCAAAACCAAATCAGAAGTTAAAATATATGAACTGATCACTGTAGAATCAATGTATTGTAATCCAGAACCTACTGCTTATTTTTCTTAGCACTCAGTTTAATAAACTTACTCACCATTAATCTAAACCGTGCACAACATATGAAAGTGAACTTCCTAAACTTCATTTAGCAGTTTTGAGAAAGCCTGTCCTATCAGAGGAATCATGCATGCATTAGGAGAAATATCTAAAAATACATAAACTATACATTTCTCCCTTAGGTATTAAACAACTTTGTGTCAAACAAAATAAAAATCTACTACGAACTGATATTGCTGCACATTTTGGGGGAGAAATTCAATATCTGTATGTAATCTGTCATAGCTCTTATCCTAAGTAAAGAGAGGAAATAGTAGACAGTAAATGCAATATCTCTCTGCATGGCACGTTTCCACTCACAAAGTTAGCTTCTGAAAACGGCAGAACAACTTCCTCGCCTCAGCGTTAACAACAGAGCATCAGGAAAGTACCTGGAGAGTGTTTCTCACTTAGCGGGGAATGAAGGGATTACAGAAGAGATAGATGGCCTGGATTATTTTATTTTTTCAATCTATCCACTAGCATGGAATTTAAAAGAAAGGGTGGGGAAAAAACCTCCCAACCAACATGTGATGGTTTGGGAGTTCCCCACCCTCCCCACACTTTGTAAAATCCCCCAGACTAGGCTCAGCCAGCTGGAAGTTAAGGACTGAAGCTCTGTTTACAGCTCAGCACAATGTACAAGCAGAGATATACACAATAGACAGGAATATTTACAGAAATATGCAAGTTAAAGGTAATACAGAAACACAACACCCCTCCCAGAAATCAGAGACCCTAGGAGGGGCTCCCAACCACCCTTCCACCTTCTCCCCACCCTATACCTTACCCCAAGGTTTGCCTTACATGCAAGATGAATTCAGAGGATCAGCCAAGGGGGTTAGAAGGAAAGTGATTAGTGAGGTTACTCGGCAGAGAGGAGGAAGCCAGAAGCTGCTAGACAGCCCAAGATGCTGTGCCCCAGAGACTGTGTTATCTATGTTTTGAGTTCTCACTCTTATCCATCTCAGCAAGCCTATGAGTGAAGTAGACATCACCTTTGTTTCCTTTCACAGCCTATAATTTTCTCCATTAAAATATTTCAATTAGCCTCAAACCAGCACACAACCAAAAATAAAACAAAAAAACCCAAACAAAACCCCCAAACAAAACCCAAACCAAACCATCAAAAAAACAACCAAACCCCAAAAAAACCCCACAAACCACCACCAAATCTGACCCCACAACCCCAAACAAAACCCCTAAAACAAACAAAAACCCCAAACAAAACCCCTAAAACAAACAAACAAGCAAGCAAACAAAAGCCAAACCCAACTAACCAAAGAAAAAATGCTCAACTATGGAATGAATACCTGTTGTTTTGATGTGTTCATTTTTACAATATGAAAGAAGCAGGCAAACAGAGTAGCTACCAAGCTTCCAGTGAGTACAATTCTTAAGGCATTCACTGCTTTCCTCCTCTGTTACCTTGCAAGTGTGGGGTTGATCCCAAGTCAGATGCCAGATTTCCTGGCAGCCTCATGGAAAATGGACTCAATAACAACTCAAGTTGGCAGGGGGTTGGAACTAGATGATCTTTGAGGTCCCTTCCAACTTTACCATTCTATGATTCTATGATAAGTGGTACACCAAGAGGTAAATCCTGAATGCAGCTGCATGTGACCCAAGCTGGACGGACAGGACAGCCTGGAATACATCATATTAAAAGCAGCTGCAATGGCAGAGAGGCTTTATAGGGATGTTTTAACAGTTAGCAAGTGATCCTTATAAAGCCTATCAGCACCAGATACTCCTGCCAAACAGGCAGCCTGCCCCACTAAGAGTGCCATATATGTAATGCAGGATCTATCACAGCAAGCATGTTCGGAGTGAAATAGAGCATTGAGACAAATTTCCATAAACATGCCATTGCTAAAAGCAGCTCCTTGATTTGTTGATCTAAACAGGCTCTAACTCTGATGCTTTTCCCTAGCTGTCCCTTCCCCACCACAAATCTTCAGCCCCTTTCCCTTTCTCGAGCCCTTAGCGTTAAGTCTTACACTATCACTTTTGCTGATTTATCAAGGTTCAGCCTTCATTTTATCAGTAGTGGCAGCCACAATGCCTGCTTGTATGTTCCTTCCTCAGCACAAAATGCCTTCTTAAGCTTTTCTGTACTGTGTCTGCAAATTTTCTCCACCTAGGACTGGCTAAACAATTGGTTGAAATACTAATACCTTACTAGTGACATTGCAGAAAACCTACCTGCCTCTGTCTTTTTCATCTGTTTCACATGGCATCCATGCTCTGGGCTATCTGTGGGAGAGACTGTCTTAATTAATTATCCTCAGAGTGCTTATCATGCTGGAAACTGGTTCTTGACAGAGCTTCCCTGGAGCTTACAAAATTACAAAATACAGGTTTGCAAGTCAGGATTTCTCTACTTCACGAAGAAATGGGTAACAATTTTCATTCCAAAAATATGACTTCCTCTCTGTAAGATACATGTGTAAGTTGGTTAAGGGTTTTTTTGTTTGTTTGTTTGTTTGGCTGGGCTTTTTTAATGTGTTTTGATGCATTGTGTTCTGGATATTAACCTTAAAGATAACATATTATTGAAACTATGCAATTTTTCATGTAGAAGATTTGTATTATAGATGGTGTAACAACAAGTAGCTTCCCCACCAGAACTCAGTTTGATTTCCACCACCTTTTCCTATCTCAGAGAATCACAGAATTAATCAGGTTGGAAAAGACCTTCGAGATCAAGTCCAGCCTATCACCCAACACCATCTAATCAACTAAACCATGGCACCAAGTGCCACGGCCAGTCTCTTTTTAAACATTTCCAGGGACAGGGACTCCACCACCTCCCTGGGCAGTGCATTCCATTGCCAATCACTCTCTCTGTGAAGGCTCCTGAATCTGCCCTTGTGCAGCTTGAGACTGTGTCCTCTCATTCTGTTACTGGTTGCCTGGGAGAAGAGACCAACCCTCACCTGGCTCGAGGCCATTCCCTCTTGTTCTATCACTAATCACCTCTGAGAAGAAACCAGCACCAACCTCTCCACAATATCCTTTCAGGTATCTGTGACAGCTATGAGGACCCCCTTAATTTTTCGAACTCCCTGTAAATAGTGATGATCACATACCAGGCTAGATTTGCTACAGCAGGTTGAATGCAAGGTGAACGACCCAGCAACTAGATAAACACAGACTATTCATCCCAGGTCTCTATGCAGACTATGAGTCTTACCTCACAGCTCCTCTTTGCTGTAAAATTGATTAGTGGCACACATTTCTTTTCAGTGAAGTGTCACAGATCTTTTTTTTTTAGTGTATAAAAGAGGCAGGCCAGCAACAGAGCTTTCTGCATGCTGTGCTGACTATAAGGTCTGGATATGTGTCTTTCATTTAGATAATAGAATGCATAGAACAAATGTTAATTACTTGCAAAATCACCAGAATCTATGTAAAACTCAGTCAGCAACCAGAATTCTGAGAAAAAAAAAAAATCAATCCAAAACCTTCAAAATGTACTTTTCACAGATTCACAGAATCACAGAAGGTTAGGGGTTGGAAGGGACCTTGAAAGCTCATCCAGTCCAACCCCCCTGCCAGAGCAGGATCACCTAGACCAGATCACACAGGAACACATCCAGGCAGGTCTTGAGTATCTCCAGAGAGACCCCACAACCTCCCTGGACAGCTGTTCCAGGCTGTTTCAATTACTCTCCCCTTTAACAAGATAAATGTAACAACATGTTTCTTTTACCTCTCAACTGCTAAGGTAAAATACATCTTTTAATATTTTCTCAGATAATTTTTTTAATTTTAACATCCCAACTGACAAATATTCTTCTTACNAGACACTGTAGTAGACTGCCCAGGGAGGTGGTGGAAGCCACATCCCTGGAGGTCTTTAGTGCCAGGCTGGATGTGGCTCTGAGCTACCTGATCTAGTGTGAGGTGTCCCTGCCCATGGCAGGGGCCTTGGAACAGAATGATCTTTGAGGTCTCTTCTAGCCCTGACAATTCTATGATTCCATGATTCATGTTTGCAGCATCTTTATGTCTGCTGCAAAGCAAAGCTTCATATAGCTTTATAAAACACTAAATCAATTATTTTTAAGAGTAATTTGTTGTGATATAAAACTATACATTCCACAATTTTGGCTCTTGTCTTTGAAAAATAAATGTAGAAACTTAAAAATTACAGAAACAGGTGAAAGAATATGTAAGTAGGGGATTGTTTTTTTTTTTCTTCTGACTTGGATGTCCTGTGCAGCAAAAAAGGATACAATTACATTTATGAATTATAAAGCAGTAAAAATCCATGTGGACAAGATAATTTTCCAGCTTTGATATTAATCCGGAATCTAAATTAGAATTTAAATTGAATAGAATCAAAATCCATATATTTGCTGTTCTCTTGAGGTCAATTTACATGATAAAAAAGTAGATGACCTACATTTATTATTTATTATATAGATTATAATATTTTCCATGATGCTTGTCAGATTTATAGCATTACCAATTGATTTTAGAGGGAATTGAATCAGTGTTTTAGGTTATAAGCTTCTTGTAGTAAAGACTTTGATTGGTGCAAATTACAGATGACTTAATCCATATGAACTGCAGTATAGGTATATTTTATAATATTTAAATTCAGGTGAGCATACAAAGAGGGTTCTGCAGAAGCAAGAGAGGAGTGTGATGGTTTGGGAGTTCCCCACTGCCCCACACTTTGTAAAATCACCCAGACTAGGCTCAGCCAGCTGGAAGTTAAGGACTGAAGCTCTATTTACAGCTTAGCACAATGTACAAGCAGAGATATACACAATAGACAGGAATATTTACAGAAATATACAAGTTAAAGGTAATACAGAAACACAATTCCCCTCCCAGAAATCAGAGACCCCAGGAGAGGCTTCCAACCACCCTTCCATCTTCTCCCCACCCCTCTACCTTACCCCAAGGTTTGCCTTACATGCAAGGTGAGTTTGGAGGATCAGCCAGGGGGTTTAGAAGTGGTTAGTGAGGTTACTCAGCAGAGAGGAGAAGGTAAAAAGCTAGGCAGCCCAGGAGTGTCTGCAAGCCCAAGTGTCTTATTTTTGTTTTGTATTCTTTTCTTATACATCTCAGCAAGCCTATGAGTGAAGCAGACATCACCATTGTTTTCCTTTTCACAGCCTATAGTATAATTTTCTCCATTAAAATATTCCAATTAGTCTCAAACCAGCACAGGAGACAACTTAGCATCTCTTCCTATATTGTATTTCATGGTTGTTTTGGGGTTTTATTTACTTTTTTTAGATGGAAAAGCAAGGGAATGCTATTTTCAGTTGAAATTGGATCGTTCGCATGACAAAATGTCACTATAATGTGCATGAGGCCTTGAGTGACCTGTACTAGTGGGAGGTGTCCCTGCCTATGGCAGGGGGCTGGAACTAGATGATCCTTGAGGTCTCCTTCCAACCTTACCATTCTATGATTCTATGAAAAATCTGCAAAAGTTGAAAATTCCATTGTGATATTTTAATTATTTCTGGCCTGATATAAGTGTGTCATGGTAGGCCTAAGCAGGCCAAATTAGGCTTGTACATGTCCTGGCTTGCCCAGGCATGTTTTTCTGCTCTCCCTCCTTCTATTTTGGGGAGAGCAACCGCGGGAAAAAGGACAAAGAACCTGGAGTCACTGAGTCTGGGGTCTGTGGCCTGCCCAGCAACTGCGGTAAGCAAGGTGCACAGGGTTGCCTTGTGCAAGGCTGTGTTCTGCCCAAAAGAGGGTAAAGCAAGCCTATGGCTTCACCCAACATGGCCAAATCTTGGCTAACTGCCATTTGATTGGCTATCTCGTGTCCAAAGGCCCATTAGTCTCGGGCTGTATGGATAAAAGGAGATGAGCAGGGAGCACAGCGTGTGCTTTGCTGTTACAAGGTGTGTCTGCTTGCATCCGTGCCTGCTGCCTCACTGATCCTGAGCTGAGGCTCTGGTACCTCCACGCATTCGGCCTGCACAGCCGGCGTGACACCGTGCCCAGACTGCACATCCCAAGACATCTGCCTGCACCTGAAAGCCTCTGCCCAGACGGAGGCTCTGGAGATGACACAGATCGTCCAGAAAGCCAGGACCAGGTCAGAGATCATCTCTCTCCTTTCTCCAGCACCCAGAAGCCTGGGGAAACTCTAAAGCCTCTGACGGCTACCGAGAGCAACCCCACCACGAGCCTTGGGTACTGTCAGATAATATTTTTGTGAGTAAACACCAAAAGCCTCTTGTAATCATTAATTGCCTTCTGCTATAAGCAGAAAGTTGCTCCTTGCATCCATCTAGTGAGCAAGCGGAGTATTGACCGCAAGCGGTACACTGACCGCAAAGCCTTCTCTGCCAGTTTAATCGAGTTCAATTAATGTATATATTCACTACTTACTTCTGGATCCTATATTATAACCTGTATATAGTTTCCTAATGATGGAAGAACCTGTTATTATTATTATTTTTGTGACTGGGGTGTCACGAGTTCTGAATGTTTAATATTAATAAACTATATATTAATATTTTAAAAATATCACCTCGCAAATTAATTACCCCTTCCCTTACGGAGTGGTCGCTGCCTTGAGAAGAATGGCAACAAAAATTGCAGAGGATGTGCTTCTTTTGAACACTTCTATGTTTCTCCAGATTAGGGGTAGAGCAATGGTGTTAAATTTTGGCAAAGTGACATTTGATTTTTGAGCAACGCAGCCTTAGCTTTTCTGAAATTGTATTGGCAGCATGGGAGTGGGGGAAAGTGGAACAGAAACACTTCCTAGCATTTTCCTTCCCAGTATGACACCGATTACAACAATTCTCTTTTCTCTTTCAGGCAGCTCTAACTTACCTGCTAATAACACCTACATGGCAGCTGACCAAAGCCACAGATATGTCATGAACCTCCTCTTTGGAGATTTGGGAGATTTTAGACTAAAATGTGTTGTTTTATTCCTGGGTTTTGTTCTTTTTGCAGTAAGGGGAAACACAAACACAAAGAACAATCTGAATTTGTTTCTCCATGCAGGCTTTTCCAGGCTGGTTTTGTTTTCTCTAAGCTGTCTGTAGAAGAAGTGTGAAAGTGAGATTCCTTCACTATTTATTTCTAGAGTGAGTTTTGAAATTATTAGTATCTCCAGAGAGAAACTTGTATTGACTTTTTTTGGGGTCAAGATTACAGTGAGAGATTAGCTTTCCTGAATAAAACCAAAAGCAGGACTTGAGATACTCTTTTTGCTACTCAGGTTGCTACCAGACATCCACAATTTTATTCAGTTTTCTGATGGGTAATATGAAAATGGAATAGTTTGACTGGAACTGTAACTGTTACCTTCAGGATTTGAACTTGTGCCTTTGCTCCCTCCCTGGAGGTGTTCAAGGCCAGATTGGATGAGGCCTTGGGTGACCTGTACTACTGGGAGGTGTCCCTGCCTATGGCAGGGAGTTGGAACTAGATGATCCTTGAGGTCCCTTCCAACCTTACCATTCTATGATTCCATGATTCTATGGCAGTTGTACAGCGTATTAGTGACAACAAAAAGATTTAGAAACTGACCTTAAAATTATGTGCAATCTAAAAATACCTCATTGTGATTGTGTCCTTTGGGTGCTACTCGTTCATGTTTTTACATTGACGTTCTTTCAAAAGTGGTCACAATAATATCACTTTACTTAGGTGATGGGGTTTAGAAGTAGATACGCTTTTGCAATCATATAGCTCTATGTATCTCATGAACCCAACCTCATGACATTCAACAAGGCCAAGTGTAAGGTCCTGCACCTGGGTAGGCACAATCCCAAGCACAACTCCAGGCTGGGTGGGGAATGGCTGAGAGCAGCCCTGAGGAAAAGGACCTGGGGGTCGGGGTTGATGAAAAGCTCAACATGAGGCTGCAGTGTGAGGGCAGCCCAGACAGCAACCAAGTCCTGGGCTGCATCAAGAGAAGTGTGGCCAGCAGGGCAAGGGAAGGGATTCTACCCCTTTACTCTGCTCTCATCAGACCCCATCTGGAGTCCTGTGTGCAGTTCTGGAGTTCCCAGCACAGGAAGGACATGGAACTGTTGGAGTGGGTTCAGAGAAGGGCCACAAAGACTATCAGAGGGTTGCAGCAGCTCTGCTGTGAGGACAGGCTGAGAGAGTTGGGGCTCTTCAGTCTGGAGAAGAGAAG
>WBNM01029050.1:7871-99041 GCA_013399055.1 Ramphastos sulfuratus | reverse complement strand
GTGAGGAGGAAGTTGTTCAGCATGAGAGTGGTGAGAGCCTGGAATGTGTTGCCCAGGGAGGTGGTTGAGGCCCAATCCCTGGAGGTGTTTAAGGCCAGGCTGGATGAGGCTGTGGACAGCCTGATCTAGGGTAGGATGTCCTTGCCCATGGCAGGGGGATTGGACCTAGATGATCCTCGTGGTCCCTTCCAACCCTGACTGATTCTATGATTCTATGATTTGTGATGATCCTGAGAATAATCCTGACATGTTGTTATTCTGCCTTGAGGTGCCACTATAGCGCTAGTGGAATTAGGACAGCAGCTTCATTTTGAGCAGCAGAAAGAAAAGGAGCAATTTGAGTTGTGTGCCATTTCTCTGTTTATTCTTAGAATTATTCTGTAAAAGACATCTAAATGCTACTAGTTTGCTGCATGATTATATTCTCTGAGGAATTAGTAGCAAATGACATAGCATGTAAATTATAGATAATGAAGTACACATGCACACTATTTAAAGAGCCCAAGGTTAATTTCTGTGTAAAATGATGATATGTTCACTTGAAAATTGGTTGGTTATATGCGAATCAAGGGAGAAATAACCTTTATTTCTGATGTCCTTATGAACTAATCAATGTACCTATCCATTGGCTATATATAATAGGTGCCCTGTTTGAAACCCCTACAGGATCTATATAGGCAATGAAAATAGCATCGAAATGTAAAGTGAATTATGCTAATCATGTGAACCATTTTGTTTTGTAGTCAGCCAGATGCCTCTGAATGCAAAAAGATAAATCGAAAAATTAAATCAGTAAGAGAGGAAAGATCCTCTTATAGTTGAGGCAATGGACTCTAAGTCAGGAAATTTGATTTCAATTTCTGACTCTGTCACAGGCTTCCTGTGTGACCTTAGATAAGTCATGTTTCCTCTCCAGACCTTGATTTCTCATCAGTTTAGAGGAAAGAGTAATGCTTTTCCTTCTGAACTTTCCTCTCTCTCTCTCTCTCCGTTTTTTCCCCCCTTTTAAATTGTTGTAAGCTACAGTATGTGCATTGTTTCCCCCAAATTATGTTAAACACTTCAAACTGGAAGATCTCAGCTCCCAGTGAACTGAAAGCTCTTCAGGGCTACACATTTTATGGCTAAATTTGCCTTTTGAGTGTGGACCAAGGCCAGCATATACTATCAAGCTCAGCTCACTGTTTTATTGATGCAAACCTGTGCTGAGTGTTTGTCTTTGGGAGCTTTCCAGGTAGGTAGGTATCCTGAACTGGCACTACCTCTTTGTATGGTACAAGCAGAACCCTCTTGCAACATGAGTTGGCTTGGTACCATAGTAGTTACATCTACCTGGCCAAATATTTTCCCATGCACTTCAGGGCCTTTCAGGAGCTTCCAAATAACTTCTGTCAAGGATATGTGCCAACTTTGTTCCTTTGTGAACTGTATAGTAATCATAGAATCATTAAGGAAGGGAAAGACATTTAAGATTATAGAGTCCAACAATTAACCTAACACTACCAAGTCTGCTCCTTAGCCACGTCCCTAAGCATGCTACCTAAATCTTAGTGCCTTATTTTCTTCAGCAACCTCTGGACACTAAACTAATAGAAAGAACACTTGGTGAAATTATGAAAGGCCTGATAGAAGAAACAATCATTAACAGATAGGATTTCCCTCAACAGTGCTTACAAACACAGATATTGAGATTATCTGTGTGTAAAATCACTCACATTCATCAAGCTGTTCTAACACCTCATGCTAAATTGGCAAATGAAAAATGGTTCCCTAAAAAAAATTAGAGAAAAAAATGTTTGGAATAAAGTTATTGTGTTTGGTTGGTTGTTTGTTTTTTTTTACTAAATAAGAGCAACTGAATTAATGTTCTAGTGTAAGTAATTGGTTTATTTGAAACATAATATTTTTAAACTTTTCATGATGCAAACATAAAAAAAAAATATTGCTGTGAATATAATCAGTCCTAAATACTTTAATTCTCTTTTAAATTTAGATTTTATATGTGGAAAAGACATTTTATTTCACATGTGTGACAGGATCACAGGATGTTAGGGGTTGGAAGGGACCTCTGGAGAGTGCAACCCCCCTGCAAGAGCAGGACCATAGAATCTAGCGTAGGTCACACAGGAACACATCCAGGACCTTGAAAGTCTCCAGAGAAGGAGACTCCACAATCTCTCTGGGCAGCCTGTTCCAGTGCTCTGTGATACACAGAATAAAGAAGTTCTTCCTCATGTTGAGGTGGAACTTCCTGTGCTGTGGTTTATACCCATTGTCCCTTGTCCTTTCACAGGCTTGCATCAATAAAACAGTGAGCTGAGTTTGATAGTATATGCTGGCCTTGGTCCACATCCACTGAACAGAGTTTGTCCCCTCCCTCTTGGCCCCCAGCCCTCCTACATTTATAAACATTGATTAGATCCCCTCTAAGTCTTCTCTTTGCCAGAGCAAAAAGCCCCAGATCCCTCAGCCTCTTCTCCTAAGGCAGTGCTCCAGCTCCTTCATCATCTTCATAGCCCTCCTTTGGACTCATTCAAGTAGATCCCTGTCCCTCTTGAACTAGGGAACCCAAAACTGAATGCAATATTCTAGGTGAGGTCTCACCAGGGAAGAGTAGAGGGGGAGGACAACCTCCCTTGATCTGCTGGCCACACTCAATGCATCCCATGATCCCATTGGCCCCCTTGCCCCACACCAATTCTACACCATTAGAATGTGTTTGAATTGACATCCTTAGTACTAAACATGTTTGTAGCTATATGCACAAAGCACTCAGAGCATCTTAGTGAATGTTTGTGTAAAGACAGACACAAACACGCATCCATACATCAACTGTTTCAGTAAATGCATGTCTTCATTTCTGTCTTTCACTGCTGGCTGTGTTCTTTGTAAATTGAACACTTGAAATGTGACTATCACCAAAAAGGAGGAATTTTAATCAGAAACAAACCCACTGATAAGCCATAATATGATACCTCAAGGTTATTTTCCATTTTGAACACATAGAAGGACATTTACTCCTCACAGTGGCAAATGTTTTAAAATACACAGAAAAGGATATTTAAAAAAAAAAAAATCTGTTCATTGATTCTCCAAACAAATTATGGTTTCCCTTCATGAGTTTTACACATAGAGCTATATCTGTGCTTCTTATCTAGCCTCCTTGTTTAGACAGCCAGGGGAAAGACCACTCCAAAGGTGTGATTTATCTCATCTGAAGTGAACATCTATTTATTGTCTGTGTCCCCCTTTCTAATGCAGAATTTCTCCTCATAATGTAGGATATTACCATGCCTAGATGAGATGGAACTTGATGCTTGCATCGAATGTTTTGCACGTTGCTACTGACAATGAGAGTTTTAAACCACGTAAGTAGCACTTAAAAGGTCAGCCACAATTCCCTGACATGGCTTTCTAAAAAGATATCATTTCCATAGCTAAACAGGGGCTAACATATATATTTTTCAAATCAGAGTCCACTGCTTTTATGCATGCCCGCACAACAGGAAGCAGTGAATTGGATTACCAGCTGGGTAAATCACATCCTTCACACTCTTGCTGACCTGTGGCCCCTCCTGATGTGAGGACCCAACCTCTCTATGTGGCAAGTGCCTGGCATTGTCCATTGGGAAACAAATGTATCTTTAGTGTTGTCAAACCAGCAAGTGACTCTTGTTTCTTTCCTAATTCACAAACTACACAATATTGCAGATGTTTTTTAAGAGATATGAACAATCATAAGAAATAAAAGGCCCCCTTTAAGGATTCAGGCATTGTCACATATTGTATAATGCAGTAAAGAGCAGAGAAAATTTACTTACAGTCCAGACTGGCATAAACACCTGTTATTTAAATGTTCTTGACTTAGAGTAGCAGCTATTTATAAGATCTTGCAATGACAGGACAAGGGGCAATGGGTTTAAACTGGCAGAGGGAAGATTTAGACTGGATGTTAGGAAGAAGTTCTTTACAGTGAGGGTGGTGAGACACTGGAACAGGTTGCCCAGGGAGGTTGTGGCTGCTCCCTCCCTGGAGGTGTTCAAGGCCAGGTTGGAGGAGGCCTTGAGTGACCTGTGCTAGTGGGAGGTGTCCCTGCCTATGGCAGGGGGTTGGAACTAGATGATCCTTGAGGTCTCCTTCCAACCTTACCATTCTATGATTCTATGATTCTTTCACAAGGCTGGTTCAGGAATCACCCCCTTAAGAATCATTCTTTCTTACTTTTTTCTTTCATTTCTCTTAATTTTTTTTCTTTCCTTTTTTTTTTACCTCCAGCCTTCAAGTGAATGAATTAAGAGCTCATTACAAATGAAACGTTATTTAAGAAGTCTTACTATGTTTAACTAAAAGTTTCATAGCTATGTGGATTACCTTAAGGCTAGAAAGGAACATTACCTACAAAATTTGACTTGTGTAACACAGACTCTAGAACCACATCATTTTGTCTTGAATGCTGACTGCAGCCCATCTCCAACAGACACATTTTGGTCTTGATTTGATAATAAAGAAATAGAGGATTTGCAACTATTCTTGGTAGCATTTCCCCCCCCTCCCCAGGATGAGTTTTCCTTGCAGTTAAAAATGTGTGCTATTCTTGCTGTGGCTGATCTGTTAAACTTAATTCCAATTTCCTTAAAGTTAATTCCACCTTCCATTTAATTTTCTTTTTAAGCATACTTAGGGCTTTGTTAAACAAATTCCTTTGAGGGTGCAATTTTCATGGTTATTTGCAGCCTAATGTTCAGTTTTCTCATTGGAGAAAAGCACAGATAAATATGGCTAAGTAGGGTCTGACTTACGGCACTGAAAAAAACCCAAAAATGATTATTTTTTTGTTTGGGTGTTTGGTTTCTCACTGATTTATTAATAATGATGAATGAAAGCCACAGCATAATAATTGGGCTTTTATGTAGTTGCTTGAGATTTGCACAGTTTTAAGATCAAGCGTTAAGATAAAAATAGATACTTGCACCCATTCTGACAGTAATGCCACTTTCACCTGTGAGTACTTCAGTGTCACCAGTATGGATCATAAAGAGTTAAGACACACACTCACAATTCATTTGGTGGATCAGAAAAACACAGTGTAATGCTCTTGTCTTTATTACTTCTGAGAAAATGTTGCAGTTTCCTAGCACTTTGATCTTCTAATGGTGGTAAGAAATAGTCTAAAATTTTAAAGGAGGTAGGAGACATAATGAAGAATGGGAAATATTTTGAAAGAAGAGCACAGCACTTGAAAAATAAATTTTGCAAGTATGTTTGAAAGAAGCTAGTTGAAAACTTAGCATTTTTCCAGACACAGGGTGAATTCTTTGTGAATATTTCCTTTCATAATGAAGCTTTTTGCCCTAATGAAGTGCTAGTTGCTGGAAAATAGTATAGCCTGAGATGAATTAGTAACCTTACAGAATCAGCACAACAGTGACCACAGTGCTGTAGGTGGTATAGGGACAGAGAAAGGCTTTGATAGAACTCCAGCTCCATTGGACTTTATAATTCCCATGAGTTTCAGAATCAGTCAGCTCTGGAAACTATACTACATAAAGATTTTTTTCAAAAAAATATGTTTCTTGTTTCACCATCCCCTACTGCTAGTTATTATTAGGAGGAATTAAAAAAAAAACAAAACTGTGTCAAGTTTATTAGCACTCTAAAACCTGTAATGTGATGGTTTGAATTTAAGTCAGCTCTTCCAGTTGAGAAAAGTCTGTGCATCCTAACCCCAAGGCCAGGTAAGGCAAACACAAAGCATTAATGAAAAACCCTCCCAAAGTTTTCTGTTTTCAAAATGCATTCAGTTTACAGTTCAACTGACTTATGCTTGATAGATATGAAGGATTTTTCACTTTCTTGCTTGCTTTATCTTTCTCTTACTGGATTTTCCCTCTAGAAGTTACTATAATACTGAAGTGTTAATGCAAATCAGCCATTGTAATTTTATTACAGAGGTGCATAACCAAAGAGAGATAAGAGGAGATTTTGTGAAGGAGTGGTAAATCATAGGAAAAAAGGATTCAATTATTTAGCAAATCTGAGTGGAGAAAAGACTGTGGGGTCGAGGAAGTCCTCATCCTGCCCACAATGCTGACCTTTCCAATCTGAGCCTGGATTCCCAAAGACTATTGACTATTATTCTAGGACCAACTTGAAGCATCTGGAAATCACTGTGTCTCAATATGCTTCATTTTCCTATTTCTCAGGGAAGAAAGCAATGTTAATTATCAGATTGGAAGCCTATCCATGAAGTGCTAGCAAGGAAAAGTTCAGGAGATGGACTCTGAAATTCCCCCTTGCCTTGGTATGACTGAACTGTTGCAGAAATGTAGTTAGCTTATTAGCTTGTTAGCTTATTAGCTTGTTTATGAAAAAGGAGATAAAACAGCATATAAGCAATGATTAAATTAATATCAGTGTGAAAATTTCTGCCCGGGGAGGTGGTGGAGTCGCTGTCCCTGGAGGTGTTCAAGGTGGGTTTGGACATGGCACTTGGTGCCATGGTCTAGTCTTGAGGTCTGTGGTAACGGGTTGGACTTGATGATCTTTGAGGTCTCTTCCAACCTTGGTGATACTGTGATACTGTGATATGCAACAAGAAAGAGTTAGCAGAAGGCCTATGTATAGAAATGCAAGAGGACATACAATAAATGAAAGTGGAATGGAAGTTCTTTACAGTGAGGGTGGTGAGACACCGGCACAAGTTGCCCAGGGAGGTTATGGCTGCTCCCTCCCTGGAGGCGTTCAAGGCCAGGTTGGACGAGGCCTTGAGTGACCTGTGCTAGTGGGAGGTGTCCCTGCCGATGGCAGGGGGTTGGAACTAGATGATCTGTGAGGTCCCTTCCAACCTTACCATTCTATGATTCTATGAAACCGGCCTCAGCAGTGTGACAAATGGATACTGAACCAGGACCTCGAAAACTCGTGGGAGTGGAAAAATTATTTCAATTTTACTAACATGAAAGATTAAAATAAATTCTCCAGAATTGTTTAAAATTAAAATCTGTGATTGCAACATTTCATCATGATCTTTCTTTTATTTTATTGTTTCTTTTCTTTCTCTCTTTTCATGGATTAGTACACTATATGGGTACACACAGTTGCATAAATACCTTTATCTGCATACTAGCTACACTTCTTTGGTTGGTCCTTCATGACTTATGAAACACTGCTGCAGTCCCCTTTGCAGGTAGGTAGTTTTGTATGATCTGCTCTCTGAAGAACTATGTCCAAGCTGGTAACACTGAGAAAAGGAAAATATTTCATGTGCAGACTTTCTTTTCCTGCTTGAGACAAAATTCTTTCTCATATTTCTCTCTGCCTTTACGCATAGATGTGAAAAGGCAAGAAGCTCAGTACAGAAACCCTAACAAAAATAGATTACAGCCTTAAAAAATTCTGCTGACTTTTTCTTATAATGGAGAGTGTAAATAGTTGATTGATTGTGGAATGATGAGTATTGGTAAAGCTCCTACTGGAGACATTTATTTTACATATTAGAAGGTTAATCATCACTTCCTGTGTAACCTTTCAGGGGTTTCCTTGGCCCTGTGAGCAGTAATTCTGTACCCAGGTCTACCTGCCAGGAGAAATTCACTGTTTGAGTTTACCAGTGTCATCCCCAGATATAACAGCCATGAAATGATGTTGCAATGAGCAGAGAAGGGATGGCTTTTGTCCAAGCTGCTCCTGGGCAAAGCAGTTCATGAATTCTAACTCTGCAACTCCTTCCAGTATTTTTTGTAACAGACTTGCAACAAGAAATATAAACCCAACAACAATAATAACTACTTAATTTAGGCATTTTCCTGTAAGAAGCAGAGAGATATCACTGCGTATTTCTGTGTAGCCAGACCTGTAGTTTTCATCTTGGTGAATGCTGAGAGGTGCAGATGAACATCAGCACCAAGTGGGTGAGGTTGGGCTCTTTCACTGAGGCTGCAAGAGGGTGGAGGTTATGCCATTCAGTTGTCATCACTAAAAAACATCTCCTGAACTATCACCACTCTCTTATTTCAGTGGTTCTTTCAGAGGTTTTATCCTTTAAATGATCTTCTTGTAGCTTGCACCATTGAGGTGTAGACAAGTGTGAGGGTTTTACTATCCTTGCTTTAATTATCATTGTTAATGAATGAAGTACCCTAAACCATTACCACTACTCTTTGAGTAATTCTACATTTTTAGTCTAATTTTATATTTTCAGACCTCATGCCCTAGCTTGTGATTGCCATTAGTATCTTGTACTTCATCATCATTCGTTCTTTTTTCCCTTAAAGGCCCAGTTTATCTTTGTTGCAATCTTCTAAACAGCTTTGACTCCTTTTGAGACGAATGGAAATGCAGTTATTTAAAATTTACATTTTCCCAGGTCTTATTTTCCTGTTGAACTTCCTACTTTGTGTTTGGGAATACTACTTCTTTACCTAACTGGCCTAGTTGTCTGAAAAAAAGTTGAAACACCATCAAATTTTGCATTATTAAAGGAAGATCTTTCTCTTCTCAGTTTTTAGAATGTTAGTATTGACATGAAGCAGTTGCTAGAGTATTCCTTCTACTGCTAATTGCTCTATTTGGTGGTTGATCTATAAATAAGTAGCTGTGAGAAACTGAAATATAAATGAGGGATGAAATTAGTGACATGCTTGAGATCTTTGTCTCAAAATGTATTGTTTTTCTTTAGCTAAACCATTGTGTTAGCACAACAGAAATACACTGCCTTTAAAATAAAACAAATAAAATCATTATTATGGCAGATCAAGTTTTATCCATTTAAGGTACTGTCTACGTATAAACTTAATGTGCTTGCCAATACCTAAGATTTGCATTTGCCTGTGGTAATTAATATGTTTATGAAATTAGTTTTGCCCTAAGAAGTTTGGTATAAGTTCTAAATAATTCCCTATGAAATGTCTGAAGTCCAAACTTGGAAAAAAAATAATCTTCTCCAAGCCTTTTTTTTTTTTTTTTCAATTTGTATAAAACCAACCCTTTGATGTCCCTGGGATTATACAAAACAACATTTTAAAGTTCCAAGCATAAATACATTCAATTAAAACCATTTAATACCATCATATTTTGGTGCACAGTAGCATGCAGTAGATTGCAGTTAAAAGCTTCAAATATCATATTCCATGACAATTTTATATTCTACAGCTTTCAGAACCAGGAAGGAACTTTGAGATTGATTTTTTTTTTTACTGATGCTGTGTTCCTTAGACGTTGTATTAACTCTTCTGTAACGCTTTGTTGCTTTTTGTTGGCCTTGATTCTGTGCTCTACATTATTACATTATTATTTATATTATAATCCCCTCCAACATGTGAACACTCTCACTAGTTTCAAGGTACTTATAAGACAAGATATAGTCCTCTTAAAATAAATCACAAGCTAAAGAATAAAAAAAAGTCTCCTTCAGTCTTTAGCACAAACCTTATTCATACTAATATATGCAACACCTCTGAGTTTAAAACCTCTTTTGAAAGGCAGCTTCCTCATTGAGTCTAATTGCCCTTGACTTTTTGAAACTTCATTATGGATCATTTGCATAATACACTATGATAAACAGTTAAACCTTAACATAGATAATATTTGTGTTGCTATTAGTAATGGTAGGGGCAGGATTTATTCCAAAATTAATATTGTTTATTAATTTTGATATTTAGTAATCTCACCACAGACCATCATTTTTAATAATAGTAGGCTCTTTGCACTGGCATGGAAAGTATTACACAGAGGGAAATAAACAGGGAATCTAGAACACTTAAGAAATAACTAGCAACAATACAACAAGCATTAACTCTTTTAGGAAAGAGAATCTTGTGGTCAATATGATGCTCACCCTCAAGGGATACCTGAGAGGCTCCTTTCTGCTAAGGCAGAAGGCACAATAGAATTCAGTGGTAGAGAGGCTTATGAATATTTACTCACAAAGTATTACATCAAAGCTTTGCTGGTCTGAAGCACAAAGCAGAGGGGAACACACTGAGGCAGAGAAGAGCACGTGGAAGAGCAGAGCACCCTCCTTGCAACTTAGCTCCATTTGTATTATTTGCCCAAGTGTAATGGCTCTGTTGGCCACAGAGATTCACTAATCAGAATGGCACTGTGCCAAACTGACTATATTAGGTGAAACCAAGGCTTCCTTACCCTTATTCACTTTGGGAGGGGACATAATGGCCCAAGCCTTTGTTTTCCTCCCCATCTTGCTTCCCCCATCAGCAGAAGGGTAGAGCAAGCCAGGACATGTTTTAGGCCTATTAACCTTCCACAACACTATTGCATAAAAGTAAGTATAATAAAAATAAGTACAATAATAAGTTATAAAAGGTTCATATGAGAACTGTCACTGCAGGTTGCTTGCTATCTTGCATTAGGTAATCATAGTGAGATTAGACATTGTTAAAAATTAGTATAAGGGGGGAAAACTGATTTAGTTTACTTTGATAAGCTGTTCCTTGACATCGTACTCTATGCCATGAAAAAAAAACCCAATCACAGGTTTAGTCAATTTCCAGGACAACAAATCCAATAAAAAGTAGAATTATGTGAAAAGTTGAACATACAGCTTTTTGCTAGTGATAATTTGTGAAATCTCTTTGAAATGGTAGATCCATTTTTCTCCTTGCAAAGTTATCACACCTTCTACTTTTCAGCACAGTCATGCTGAGCAAAGTTTGTTTTCCCCCCATACCTCATGATGTTAGTCTTTTAATTTCCTCAGTGATTTTACTCTAAATAACTGCAGGTACTCCCTTCAGTCCGTGCAAATTGGATGAACTCTATGACTGAGGTTATGTAAGAAGACTCCTTTTTGTATATAGGAAGCATTTCCTTTGCAGAATACAGGCTACGAGAGTTGGGGCTTTGCAGCCTGCAGAAGAAAAGGCTTCAAGGAGACCTTATAATAGCCTTCCAATATCTGAAGGGGGCCTACAGCAGAGCTGGGGAGTGACTATTTACAAGGTCTTGTAATGAGAGAATGAGGAGTAATGGTTTTAAACTGGTAGTGGGGAGATCTAAACTAGATGTTAGGAAGTTCTTCACAGTGAGAGTGGTGAAACACAGGCCCAGGTTGCCCAGGGAGGTTGTGGCTGCTTCCTCCCTGGAGGTGGTCAAGGCCAGGTTAGATGAGGTCTTGAGGGACCTGTTCTAGTGGGAGGTGTCTCTGCCGCTAGAAATGCCTGTCCTGTGATAGGACAAGGGACAATGGATGGAAACTACAGCACAGGAGGTTCCACTTCAACATGAAGAACTTCTTTACCGTAAGAGTCCCAGAGCACTGGAACAGGGTCCCCAGAGAGGTTGTGGAGTCTCCTCCTCTGGAGACTTTCAAGACCTATCTGGATGTGTTCCTGTGCAACCTGAGCTAGATTGTCTGGTCCTGCTCTGGCACGGCAGTTGGACTCGATGATCTCTGGAGCTCCCTTCCAACCTCTAACATCCTGTGATCCTGTGAAAAATAATATCCAGGCTGTCCCCCATGATGGGATTTCTGAGGTGACAAAAACCCAAACGATCTCACAGTTTTTTTTTCCCTTGCATCTAAAATATAACCTAATATCAAATGAAGTTCGGATGAGTTTTCAATTTTTAATATTTTTATAGCAAGCAACTAATACCCATCTAATTCTGAACTTGGAGGATTCTTGACAAACCCAGAAACACACTCCAAAATTTCATAGGCATCAGAAGTATTAGTTCAAGCTGCTAAAGGAAGATGAGATTAAATGAGAAAACTTGTGGGAAGAAATGTGTCAGAAAAGAAGTTCAGTCAAAAAGCATTACTAAATGCAAAAGAGTAGATGAAGGTTGACACTAGAAGTTTCCTGCTGTCATTTTCTCTTCAGAGGATGAAATGGAAGACTCCAGCATGGATCAGACTCAAACTGTGGAGTAACACGTGCTGGCATTTTATAATGGCTTCTTAAGCCTCCAACTCCCTCCCCTTAGTTTTAAGGGATTTTTACCAGCCATGATGATGGCATGAGCCAGGATATTCTACTGAAGGCAAATGTTTCTTATTAGAAATCTGAACCCCATCATTTCAAAAGGCAGAGCTGTATTCCTACTGCAGGTGTTTTTCCTAGGTTTTATGTCCTTTTAAGGTCTGACTCACGGGTCCTGCCTGCTGTGCTGAAAATGTGACACTACAAAGGTACTTTGGTGCCTGTTTGAGTACATCCTCACCTTTGAGCTGCCTGGAGTGTAATTGTAAAAAGTACAAGAAGATAAGAAATCAATGATACCACCACACAGTTCTATTTTACTGCAGTCCAAAATGGCTTCACAATGGATCTCTCTTATTCATTTAATCTTTTCAGCATTCAATGCTGAAATTTGTTTATTTTCTATATTAACTTCGCCATCATTAATAGTTTTTGTTTCCTCATCTTGAGTCAGTTTCCCTTCTGAAAAACTGTTTCTTCCCAACATGAAATGAATGAGGATTGGGTGCTAAATCGTAACAAGAAATGATGCACATGTGGATGCAAAGGTAATAAATACAGATCATCTGGACAGATGAGAAGCAGATGTTAAAGTTCCTCTGGGTTTTTTTTTTTTTTCCTTTGGTTTGTTTTTTGCTTTTATTTCTTTTGTCAGCCTAGGAATATTACAGTCTACTGACTGACTAATGCATCCATATTTTTCCTGGCTAATTCACTTGGTATGTGACATTGATCTGAATTGATGTTTCCAAACAGACCGTTCACGTTGTCGATAATTCAGATGCCAGTGAGCTGTCTTGGTATGCCAGGCTGCATATGCTAACATTTATGCCAGACTGAACTTGTTGTGTTATTCAGCAGGGTGAATAACCATAAGGGAGAATGGCTTCCCAGGTGTATTATGCCATATGTTTCATGCTATAGTGAGTAAAGAATCCAAACTGCTTGACTCACATCTTGCAGTGTAACTTCTACCAGTTTAGGTTCTGGGAACGCTTTTGATGGTAAATGTGTTGCCTCAGATTAAATAAATGATACAGCACTGATTATTACAAATTCACAGAATAACAGAGTTATTGAGACTGGAATAGACCTCTGAGATCATCAAGTCCAGCCTATGTCCTAACACCACCACATTGACTGGACCATGTCACTAAGTGCCACATCCAATCATTCCTTAAACACCCTCAGGGACAGCAACTTCACCACCTCCCTGGGCAGTCCATTCCAGTATCTAATTGCTCTTTCCTTGAGAAAGTGCTTCCTAACATCTCACCTAAGCCTCCCCTGGTACAGCTTCAGGCCGTGACCTCTTGTTTTGTCACAAGTTGCCTGGGAGAAGAACTTGACCCCCACTTTACTACAAATTTTCTTCAGGTATCTCTACAGTGTGATAAAGTTCCTCCCTGAGTCTCCTCATCTCCAGCCTAAACAACCCCAGCTCCCTCAGTGATGGCTCCACTGAAAATTTCAAATTCAGCTAGTTGGAAGAATGTGAAATGTGTATTTACAAAAGAAATGGTAGCAGAAGCTATCCCTGAGCAACATCCAGAGATCCATNATTCTATGATTCTATGATCCTGGGATTCTTCAGCATTCCTGTTCAACAAAAACCTATTTAGCCCTCCTGAAGACAAAATACTTTAGCCTTTCACTGTATTAGAACATAAAGATGTTATTTCCCTAATGCAGTTTTTCTATTTGTAGGGTGTTTGTAGGGATTTTGTCTCAACGTTTAAATGTTCATGTTGCCACAGAGGCACACTGGTGTCACTGTTATCTCTACCTCCATCCAAACTAATTAATTTTCTAAAATACTCTCTTCACAACAAACTGGTGGCTCCTGCGACAAACAGAAGGTGGTAAACAATTATTTATAGCTGATAAACCACTGTGAATTGTTAACTTTGAAACAAAATATTCTGACAAACTGGTGTAACACGACTGTTTATCCCTTCTCCTGATCACAAATTGAACAAGAATTGGAACAGCTGGAGAGCAACTGAACTCTAGCCACCATCTGCTTGTTGTAACACAGTTGCACGTTGTAATTTTTTGGCTTTTTAAATCACTGTGATTAACACATAATGAAAAAGATAATTTAATAGAATGAAGGTTGTAACACAAACCAATAAAATGGACATAATTCATCTGATTTGTGTCCTCTTTCAAACTGTTTGGATTCTTTGTCTTGCAACGCTTTTGGCCTTCTACTCTGTCCTGTCATTTGCTGCATTTCAAATAAGTATCCAAGCATCCATCTATTCTCTGTTATGGAATATCTTTGAATCTCTCCAGCTTCATTTAATTTTTGATAGATCACTGGAATGACTATGTCATCTAACCTCTCAAGTACTAAATCTTGTCCCACACAGAGGTATAGTGCTGTATGTCTGAAATGCTAAACATTCCATCGCCTTCAAAACCCCTCTCTGCTTTGCTCAGTTCCTAGTTCTGTCTGGGGAAGCAGCTAATTCCTTCTGGAAATTATTTCTCCTACTGTAGTAGGAAGAAGTTCTTCACCATAAGAGCAGTGAGACCCTGGAATGCATTGCCCAGGAGGTGGTGGAAGCCCCATCCCTGGAGGTGTTTAAGGCCAGGCTGGCTGAGGCTCTAGACAGCCTGATGTAGTGTGAGGTGTCCCTGCCCATGGCAGGGGGGTTGGAACTAGGTGATCCTTGTGGTCTCTTCCAATCCTGACTGATTCTATGATTTTCTTCCTTCTCTGCCCTCTCTGCACTAAGAGACTGTTTCTAACTCCATTTTCAAGGAATCCAGAAATAAGATGTTCAGACTGAGTCCTTTTTGGTGCCTTTTTAAGACTAATGGTATGGAGTACAATTCTTACTGTGTCATCTTCTGTGGAACTTGCTGTTACACGGTGTAGTTGGCTTCAGTTACAAAACTTCCAAGTACACAACAACCATCCAATGATTCAGTTCAGCTGCATTGATTGGGACAACCGATTCCCATGATTCATATCTTCCTAGCTCATCCATTATTTAAATGTTAGCATAAACACATTTAAATTCTTTCAGACTGCAGTTCCCCACAAGAGTAAGACTAACAAATACTGCTGGCAGAGTGTCCTGACTGACAGTCATTCCCCTGGAGATAGCAGAATTACATTCAAGCTCTTTCCAGTGAAAGAGCCAGAGGAAGTATGTTTGAAATTATCACCGCATTTCACCTTCCAGTATTTTCTCAAAGGAAGATGATTTCTGAAAAAAAAAAACCCTTGTTTCTAAGAGGACCAGATGCTTTCAGAGTGATGGCCAGAGGCAAATAAATAAACAAGTGTATTTGTGGAGGATATTCATCTTTCAGTGCAGACAAGCCTAAAACCTAGAGTCCTTGTAAACGTCACTCAAGTCCTCAGGGCTTACTTGTGAGAAGGCATAAAGTTTGTGCTTGGCTTAAGAGCTGCTGCATTTATTTGTTTATTTATTTTTAAATTTTTTTGCAGAACAAATCTTCAGGACATGGCACTTACATTCAACAAGTTTTGCCCGAGAAGTCATACTTGTTTACTCAGTGCCTAGCTGGAATCCCACACAATATTTACTTTAGCTAAATTTAATGTTTGAAGCTGTAAATGCAATCTCAGTTAATATCAGGTTCTCTCCTAAAATTGCAGTGCCCATAGAAAAAAACATTAAGCTGTACAAGCCATTAGCAGATCCTGCCTATGGGGTAGGATACAAATAATAGATGTAAGCAAGTTATCTCTTGGTTCTTTGCAACTGGGAGATAGTGCTGCTGCTTCAAACTATCTATCCAAGTATAAGCCTGCACTGGTGGTTTTCCTGCTTCCAAGTATCTAAAATCTAAGGGCTTGTTCAGTACACTGATGCAATTAGATGGCCAAAGCTAATCAAGATTTTTGTAGTGCTTTAAAAGTAAAGAATTTTAAAGTAACCCCAAGAAGCTGCACTGTTTTTGCTAAGCTTCTTTTCTTCACAAGTTTGTACTGCTATACTGTATTTTCTGTTTGACCTCCAAAGAATGCAGTTTTCTCCTAGGAGATTTTGTGGCTGGATATCATCTACAATTATCATCTCAAACATTCTACTTCTATGACTTATTATTCATCTTACATCTATTATCTTCACAAATAGTCTTCTCTGTTTTTACTGTGTCCTTATCGTACCTTAACTGCTCTGCTTCTCCTTCCATCCTCAGCCTTTTCCATAAAGGCAGTGGTTGATTTGTTTCACTTTTTCTAATTTTTGTTCTTTTCTTTGCCTCTTCATCTTTGATTGACATGCAAAGCCACCATGGGGATAAGTGCTTTGTGAATTTCTAAGTGTTCCTTGTCTATAATCTAGTGTTTAGTTTAGTGTCTGGTTTGTCGTCTGCAATGACCAATGTTCCCTTGCCCGTGTACTTGTAGTTTCTGATTACTTTTACTGCTTTTCATATTCTCTTCTCTTCATAATACAGATAAGATAAACTTGAGCCATTTAATAGATTCTTATGCAGGTCTTTATTCAGGGACATCTACCCATCTCTGTCAGCTTCACTCGTACATTCATCTTCTGTGACTCCAGATTATTTTGCACAAACCCTCCTGTTCTGGCCTTGCAAACCTTGTGTGCAATTAGATGTGAATATGAATGGCACTAATGCAACACCAGAAGGGAGAAGGAGGAAAGAGGAACACAAAACATAACTCTTCTGTTCTTTGTAGCTCTGAACTCTCCACTTTTGTGGTCAAATTGAGGCTGCAGGTTCCATTCCCCCCTCCCCTCCACCCAATTCTTTCTTCCATTACTATCTTAATTTCAATCTTTCCCCTCACTTTTTGTAAAGGTTCTGCTGACTCTTAAGCAGTCTTCCCTGGCTGTTCCTGTAGGTTTCATTTGAATAAATCCTCATTTCCTTTAATTAATGAATGGGAGAATGGAATTCTATCAGGGTTTAACTCATTCTCCCATCATGACTGCCCCACGTAACACATTCCTGTATCATCTCTTATGGTTGCACTTTCTTTTTGTTATGCTTGGATGAACTACATCCATCTTTTTCAGCCTTTCCTGATCTCTCTAATCTCATCTAGGTATAGGCCTTTCCTCAGCTCTTCAGATAATCACTTGCTACTGTTTTATACAAGGCACTACTGGAAAGATGTTTTCAGATTCTGTTTTTCTCTGGTTTTGAATGTCTCCATCAGTTCTCCATTTTTCACCTGATCATATTTAAGATCTGAAACTACCTTGAGAATTTGTAGCTTTGACCTTCCTCTGTATTTGCTTTTTTATATTATCCCCTCCCTTTTTCTGGTGCTCTGCATATTGAGAGTTTCTACCATAGCGGTCTGAACAACTTGCCAGTTTCTATCACGGTCATGAATCCACTATGGCCCTCACACATGACTTGGAATGACTGGACTGGGAATCAATTTTCACTCAATGGTGCCAACTAACTTTCATTTCTCTTGTCATCATTCTCATTTTTTATCTCCTCTGAAACTAGACTGGACACTTTTTAGGGTAGGAGATTGATGGACCTGTTTGAGCATCTAATAGAAAAAGGCCTTAGTGCTCAGTGGAGCTTCTCCTTTCAGTAGCAGAGCATCAGCACAAATAAATAAGAGTTTTCATTATCTCACTGGTGCTAATTGCTCTCAATTGTACAAGACAGTCTCAGTTTTGTTTTTCAACTTGTGCTCTTCTGCTGACAAGGGAAATAAAGAAGAAAAATATATCTCCATAGCCCCAGAAAGAAAACAAAAAAAATCCAACCCCTCCTAACAAAACCAAACCTAGATGTTTCCATTTTGATAGCTGGATTTGTTCTTTCATCAACTAAATGAAACAATGTGCTATACATTACATTAAAAAGCCTTATCTGGATTTATGTACTCGGAGGCAAACTGCCATTTAAATAATGGCTTATTAATTAATATATGCACTGCAGTACCTGCTCGTGTTATGGAAGAGTTCAAACAATTATCATGATGCCAGCTCATGAGGAGCTGGCAGTCAATATCATATTGACCTTTCTGTAGTCTCTGAAAATTGTTAAGAGTGAAAGAGGTGTGAGATCTTGGAGAACTTTTTTCCCAGAATGATAGTTTCAAAAGATGTGATTAAGGAGTGTATTTAAAGGCAAAACAGTAATAGGTGTTTACAGTTCTGAAATAACCAAGAAGGCCAATCAGACCTTGTAAGACCACAGGTGAAAGTAATGGACTAAGTATTAAATACAGTGAGTAGCAGAAGAGGTTTATGGGTCTGATGCCTCTAGTAAGAAGTAATTTTCTTTTAATGCAAGTGAAATAAAGTGATACTTTGCTTTAATTTAGATTTAGTATTAAATTAATTGTGAAAATTACCAGTTTCCAGTCTATACAGACCTGACATTTCCATGATTCCTGACAGTTTGCAGACCTGCAATGCTAATCCTTAAGTTATATCAGTCTGTGAGAGACACAAGACTCCTGCTGCTTGTAGATACTGAGCAGTGTCTGTAGAAGACTGCTCTCTTCCTTCTTGCCTTCTCTGTTGCTTCGATGGGTAACTCACTTCAGTGATCTGACAGCTCAAAACCTGTGATTTCCCATGAAATTAGACATCAATTAGCTGAACTTAGAAATGTGAAAAATTAATTCCAGGCTTTTCATTCCAATAGTCAGTGCCAACACCCCTATATAAGCTATATACTTGTCCACCACCTCAGTGCAGTATCAGTAACTTTGATTAGATGACATCCATTTCCCTTGAAGGACCTGTGGATAAACACAAAGTATGTCAGACCACAGTTTTGGACCCCAGGAATTGAATCTCCTGGTGGATGAGCTAAGCCACACTGATGTTGTGGATTACAGATGGAAAGAATGAGAAAATGTCCTGGTCACCCAAGCCTGGAAGGACTTCAAATTTACATACTCTGTTTTAAATTGAAACGGGAGGTTCCAGTATTCTTCCAGATATTGCATGCTTGAGACATACAGCTAGACATGTATCTACTTCTAGTTAGAGTGACTGATATGTACTGCTTAGCAGTTCTTTCCTTGGGTGTCCATAATGTAGGAAAATAATGATCCTCCTGGCCTTGGGAATGCTGAAGCAGTTTGGTTTCACTGCTTTCACTGTGCACTGAAAATTGCCACTCTTGCCAGGGTTTTCAAAATGTAGCATGAGGTTCGGGTGTCTTTGTCTGGCAACAGTGCAGCATGCCCTGTGGGGTTGCTTATGTGAACCTGGTCTGTCTTAATGTCTTGAGAGATGTAAAACTCTCCTTCAAGAGAACTGTGCCTAACTAGAGATTCTTGCAGTCATCCAATATTAATATACATACCACAACCATACAAGAAAGAAGTTACTCACAAGGAAATTCACAGTATCACAGTATCACAGTATAAGCAAGGTTGGAAGAGACCTCAAAGATCATCAAGTCCAACCCATTACCACAGACCTCAAGACTAGACCATGGCACCAAGTGCCACGTCCAAACCTGCCTTGAACACTTCTTCACAGTCGTTTTAGATATCTGTATTTATACATGTGTATAGGCACACACAAAATACACACATTCAAACCCACCATCTCAGAGAGTGAGAGGGATTTCACATGACTTTCAGAATGAAAGACAGTCAGGGAAAGCAATGTGCTCCCCTCCTTTGCAAGCCAGACGTTTGTATGCAGAGGAGCCGAGTTGGAGCGCACGACTGGATGCTGCTGAAGGATGAATTCTTTGGCTAATGTGCTTTTCATATGTGAACACTCAAAGTGGAAATGTCATCTAAAACACCTTGAGAGAGAGGAGTTACAAGATTATGGGCTTTTTATCTATACTTTAAAAAAGAACTATTTGTACTCAGAAAAAAAAACTAGATAAAGCATATTACAATCTCTTTACAAAGAGGCAACATAATTTTCATGCACGTTGCTATACCCCTGTTAAATCTCATGCAGCTTTAAGATATATGCTAGCCACAATATTCTTATTTTGGCTTTATCACTCTAACAAAAATGCCTTTAAAATAAACTTACAAAGCTCTCAATGCCCAGCAAATGTTAACTAAAAAATGCAGAGCATGTTTTACACTTCAGCAATATACCTGCCCTCCATCACTGCGTATGCACGCATGTATGTACGATAAAAATGCACCTCGCCCTCCACAACAAGCCTCCAATTCTTTTCCCTCTTGCAGTATAAAAAAAAGAACAGTCTGATTTTCTCCAAGCTTTGTTATTAAAAAAATGACTCTAGGGCAGTGAATGCCGATTTTCATCCCTCAGCAAATGTTTATAGCCAAGATGTAAACCCCTGAAAAGAGGGGTTTATAATTTAAATGCTGACACAACCTTAACTAGAGCAATGGGAACACTGTTGCCATAATAACTGCCATTCTCTGGAAAGTATTTATGGCAAGGCTTCAATCTTTCTTAAAGCAGAAATTCAGGCCTTTGGCTACCATTGTCTGTGGGTAATGGCAGTGAGATCCAAATTCCTGGGGATGGAGCCATCAGTACTCAGAAACTGAAGCCATTTTAACATGTCTGCTAAACCTGTTCATGACCTAGGCATGTGCTTGATCCTGCAGCCTTGAAGCCAGTTATTTCCAGTGGTTTGAACTAGAGCAGGTCTGAGTCCCTTGTGTCCATCAATATCACATTCTTTTCTTTCCTATCAGGACCTTCCAATAAAACCTGTTTATATATCTGTCTTTCCTAATTGAAACCAGAATATATTTCTTTGCCTCCCACTTAAATGGTGCTGGAATTAATATATTTTTACACCATAAAACTTACAATACTCCAATTCTGTAAATATGCTGAGGCAAAGGCTGAATATGATATTAAATTGTGACCTCTATTTATAAAGGTATACTTTATACATGCTTGCTTGTTCTTTCTCTTTCTCCCCTCTCTTTGTCCTTCTCACTATCCCTGTCCTTTTACTTTTTCTCATATGTCAAACAAAAATAATAGTAAACCCTGCTTCTTTTAAAGATGTGAAATGAGGTGGATGAAAATATCTTATATACAAAAGTATTGCATAATTATAATGTGACAGAAAAAAAAAAAGGATTATAATTGCATGTCATAGCACTTTTTCCCCCTTCAAGTGGCACAGAAATGTCTCAGATCCATGGTTAGGCCACACCTTGAGTCCTGTGTCCAGTTCTGGGCCCCTCAATTTAAGAGGGACATTGAGGTGCTTGAGCGTGTCCAGAGAAGGGCAACGAGGCTNNGCTGGAGGTGAGGAGAAAGTTCTTCACTGAGAGAGTCATTCCCCACTGGAATGGGCTGCCCAGGGAGGTGGTGGAGTCACCGTCCCTGGAGGTGTTCAAGGCACGTTTGGACGTGGCACTTGGTGCCATGGTCTAGTCTTGAGGTCTGTGGTGATGGGTTGGACTTGATGATCTTTGAGGTCTCTTCCAACCTTGCTTATACTGTGATACTGTGATAAATGTTTGCAATATGTTATCCCATTGGTGAAGGTTATTTGCTGCCAATTACTCTGCCCTCAAATTTCCATCAAAAGAATAGTTCTGTGCCATTGTTGTGGCTAAAAACAGAACTTAAGTTAGTGTCTCCAGGTGGCAAAAGATCAGGGGGACAGACCTTTGCCTGACATTTCTGATACCTCTTTGCTGACTGTTCAAGGTCAGAGCTGAACAACTACTTTTTCTGTATTACCCAATCTTGCCTTATTGATAGTCAGTATCAATTAGAACAGCTTTCTGTTTGTCTTCATTTGAGATGGAGCTTTAGGACCTGTGGCATCAGAAACTCAGTGCTACTACCTCGTTACAGTTTGAGTCACTTTGAGGAGAAGAACAGGGAAATTCAGGAGGTAGCAGGGAAGTTGAGGTTTTCAGGATACAGTGCTGTAAAAAAAATTGCACCTCAGCTTGGCAAGCTGTCCCTGGTGAATATGTGATTGATTTTTTTGTGGCCTAGGTAATATAATATAGGAAGAGATAATGAAGAAAAAAACATGTCTATTTCATTTCAAATTGTAAAATGGGACAAACAGTGTAAGTCATTCACAGATGACATAGCAAACAATGTCTGAGGAAAAGAGTTTCTTCATGTAAAATGTTCTGAGCCTTTACATATAAAACTCCGAAGGCTTGCACACATTTCAGGGAATGGCTGCAGCTCTGAGTTTGGATTTTGGATTATAACCATTATTTGTAACAGAACCTTTTTTTGCTTACAGCACCATTGTATGGTAGGACAAACAAGATGGATTTGCCTCTAGTTAAGTATCTACCTGTTTGGTGGGTTAACAAAACTACTTTTTAGGAACACCACTTTGAAACTTTATGCCAGCATGACATTCCCCCTTAACTAGTGTGCTGGTTTGAGCTAATTGGAATATTTTAATAGAGAAAATTATATTATAGGCTGTGAAAAGGAAACAATGGTGATGTCTACTTCACTTACAGGCTTGCTGAGATGTTTAGGAATAAGAACTCAAAACAAAAGATAAGCCACTTGGGCTTGCAGCGTCTCAGTCTAGCAGCTTCTAGCTTCTCCTCTCTGCCGATTAATTTCATTAACCACTTTTTTTTTTTCCTTCTAATTCCCCCTCTGGCCGATCCTCAAAATTCTCCTTAGGTGTAAGGCAAACCTCAGGGTAAGGTATAGGGGTGGGGAGAAGGTGGAAGGGTGGTTGGGAGCCCCTCCTGGGGTCTCTGATTTCTGGGAGGGGTGTTGTGTTTCTGTATTACCTTTACCTTGTATATTTCTGTAAATATTCCTGTATATTGTGTATCTATTTGCTTGTATATTGTGCTAAGCTGTAAATAGAGCTTCATTTCAACTTCCAGCCAATTGAGTTCTAGTCTGGGTCATTTTACAAGTGTGGGGGGGTGGGTAACTTCCAAACCATCACAATTAGGCATTTCTGTCCTTTTAGGGAGTCTACAATTTTTAACATTATTATTACTTCTCTCAGAAATAGATTTGTGCATTTAAGTTAGGATACTTTATTTTCCTAAAGCTGTGAGGAGGATCAAATGTAGCACATGAGTTTGCTGCTTCTTCATAACTGAGGTTCATAAAGATGTTGCAGGGGTGAAATTTAGCACCTCAAATCATATACAGAATATGTGGAAGCGGCTACTTTTATATTCCTCAGGAAGATAGCTAAAGCAGCTGCTAGGAGAGGATTAATATGTTTGAAAACCTAAGTTTCCCTAGACTTTAATGCTCCTCTGCAGCTATAAGTGAGGTGCATTTGTGTACCTAACAGTTGAGCTCAGGATTAGAGCTGTTGTTCTTAACACTGAACAGAGGTTGATGTTTTCTTATCACGAGAATGTCTCATTTGCCAACTATTGGGCAGTTTTATGACATGACAGACTCACACCTACTCCAAAACACTTTTGTTTTGCTCCAAAAAATCCTTTGTGCAAGAAATGGTGCAAGAACTGGGACTAGAAAGAACACGTAAGTGAAAGAGGCCAACTGTGAGACAATGAGATTTGTTCACTGAGGAAACAGGACGGTTCCTGTGTTTCATTTTTTCTTCCAATATTGCCAAGACTGTTACATGGAAAATACATATTCTAAGCAGACTCTAGGGAAAGAACTATTTTAGCTTCCTCTCCTCTCCAGAAGAGTGTTTTGCCTATTAGATTACAAAAATAGATTCCCCTTTGCAATTTTCTTTGCAGGCCAAACAAATTTCACATTCCTGGCTGCACAAAAATGGCACAGCTTCAACAGAAGTCCAGTGTCTAGGGCACTCTGGGAAGAGAAGACACTTGTGGATTTGTACCCACCTGGGCTGCTGATGGTGTAGTTCTTCAATTTCCAGGGCAAGTTCTGCAAACAGAACACTATAATTTCAGCAGGATGTGGCAGTACCCTGTCTAGCAAGTTTTTGGATGGATTTGAGTGCCATTCTGTACTGCATTCAGAGTGTCCTACACAAATTAAACGAGTTCAGAAATTGTTTATTGGCTGCCCCCATAGGTGTTAATACCAGGTGCCTTGTTTGGGTATCCCAAGTGACTTACAGGTGAGAGAGGTGTCAAACTGCCTGACTCAGCTATGGTGAAGATGATTCTGTTTTCATGCCAGAACAGATTATACCTTACTGACATAAGTTCTCTTGCAAGATGCATTTCTTTGTAGCCTCTGAGATGTCTTGAGAGTTGTGATAGTTTGTGTTTTGTCAACAAAAGCATGTAAATTTCAAATAAGTAGGAATCTGAAGCCTTTTGAGCACTCTGTTTTTATTTTTAGAAAAAACCTTGTATGAGGTTAGGAAATTACTAGAGAGGGATTTAATATATGCTACAACTCCTGGGTCCTGAGTCTAAATCTTAATCAGTGACACCACCACAATTTCCTTAGGGTCCATTTTATTTTACATGTAACAAGGAAAAAGAATAATACACTTCTCCCTTTCCCCAATTTGTTTAGTAGCTATAATTTAAACTACTGAAATCTTGATTAAGGAGTTCAGAAAGTGGAATTAAAAGAAGCCAAGTCAAGGACTTCAAACACCTTAAAAAAAACCCCAAACCCTTATTTTTATAAAAAGAATTAAAAGTTTGAATTAATTGATGTTTTTCCACAAGGATAATCTGAGATTTTATCAGGATTCATTATGTTCTAACTTCATATTTGAACCTTGATAAACTGTGAGAGTTGAGAGTTCCTCATTCTTTTGAACACAGAGGTTAGAATAAACAGTCCAGTGTGAAGCTCACTAGTGTTTGCTATGAAACTTGTGCACAGAAAGAAAAAGAACTATTCTTCCTTGACCACATCTGGGCTCTGTAGCATGAGCTATGCAATATGCCTGATCTTTAAAATCAAGTCTGCAATCTGTTCTTGTAAGGGTTTTTACCAAGGAATTACACATACATAAATACATAAGATACTTGCTTTTTAAAATCAGTTTATGTCCAGACCATGGGGAAGGAGAAAATTGCTTGAAATCAGTCTGTGAAAGATGTGATCAAGGCTAAGTTCTGCCTCCATGAAACATTCCCTGCAGAGATCGTTCTTTGCATCCTAAGATAAGTCTGTGTGGGTGACAGGAGCCTGCTGCTAGTCACTGTGTTCTGATAAAACAGTGTCACACTGCATCTCTCTTATTGTCATTGATATAACCACACTCTGCAGTGCACACATTGCTGTTCTTACTCACATGGCTCCAACTTCTCACAAGTTTTAATCTTTGCTTGTTAAATAATTTATACAGCATCTCTGTTCATCCAGGAGTGGTTGTTGGAAGGAACCTGGAGCTAAGTGGATGTAAGCTTGCTGTTTGGTGTACTAAAAGGCAGCTCCTTTTAGGAAAGATCACCTAAGTCTGTATTAGTGTTCTTGATAGTTTAAAGGGAGAGTCAGTAAACCATTCTATAATCATCCACCTGTGTTATGTGCTTCCTCACAAACTCCTGTTAAGATCTGTATCTCAGCAAGAATTGCTTCTTTTATTCAGCCAAGGATACTGTGATTGTTTTGCTCCAAAAACTCTGGACCTTTCCCCCTCTGCTAGCAAAACACCCTCCCATTTCTCAGGCCAGGAGAAAAGGAAATAAGGAAGTAAGGAAATAAGGAAGTAAGGAAGTAAGGAAGTAAGGAAATAAGGAAGTAAGGAAATAAGGAAATAAAGAAGTAAGGAAGTAAGGAAATAAGGAAATAAGGAAATAAAGAAGTAAGGAAGTAAGGAAGTAAGGAAATAAGGAAGTAAGGAAATAAGGAAATAAGGAAATAAGGAAATAAGGAAATAAGGAAGTAAGGAAATAAGGAAGTAAGGAAGTAAGGAAATAAGGAAATAAGGAAATAAGGAAGTAAGGAAATAAGGAAATAAGGAGGTAAGGAAGGAAGGAAATGAGGAAGTAAGGAAGTAAGGAAATAAGGAGGTAAGGAAGGAAGGAAATAAGGAAGTAAGGAAATAAGGAAATAAAGAGATAAGGAAACAAACCCAAGCTAGCTGCAAAACTAGGAAAACAAGAAAACTGTATTTTATCCAAGACAGCACCTCTGAAACAGTTATTTTTTTTCAGGAACAGAGAGTAGTTCCCATCAACAGTTGCCAGTTGCACCTTTTACCCTTGGCTCTGACTCAGTAAGGATCAATGCTATCTCTTCGCTAGGTCTGCACATAGTGTACACTTTTGCTACTCACTCTTTTATGACTGGGTTTACTGAAGCTATGCATACAGCTCTGCCAAATGCCTGACCCCCTTCATACTTTCTTTTGCCTACCTTTCTGTGAAAATATCTCTGTACATTGAGGTTGGCAAGAGTATCCTTATTTTTCATATCCCTTCTCCTCAGAGTGCCCAAACAAAACAGCCTCTAAGAGAAAGTTCACTAAACACGTGAAAGGTATGGGGCAAACATATTATTTGTCCTCTTTCAGTGCTATCTGTTCTTTTACTTTGGCACCTCCACCCTGAGCTGTTCATGATCTGTAATGAACCCTCTCTCACTGTGTGGGCCTCTGCAGTTTATTTGATTTGGAGCAGTCTAGGCTGAATACTGGCAAGACATTAAAATATGAATGTAGGTAAAATAACACTGCATTCTTGTCTGTTAGAGAATCTCTCAGGTCACTAAAAATCTTGCAAACACCCACTCCAGAATTTAATTTTTGCTCGAAATGCATTAAAATAAAATAAAAAAGAAAAAAGTTTTTCTATCATCCAAAGAATATTTAAATGTCAGTAAGGTTTTGACAGAAATCTACAAAAGCATGGAAATGCCCAATTAAGGCAGAAATGCACCATATGGGCTTGGATGTGATAAGTAGTAAGCAAGCTGTTACAGTGACACCCTGCTGTGGTTAGGTGTGGAACACATATGTCCCTCTTAGGCTTTATCTACAGAAGTTCTTGCTTTGTAGTCCTGTTTGTTCTATCAGATATGAAAGGACTGAAATAGAGAGGGTGAGTGAAATCTTTTGCTTTTGCTTCCTTGGTGACTTGACTTTTCGTATTTGAATTCATAAATATTATTGAACATACTCATATGGAATCATGCTGAGTTAGGAGCTGCTTGCTGCTTTCACACTTGTTCACATAACTCAAGAGAAAAACACAGTTCTGTTCTAGGATGTAAGGAAATCTGTGGAAAAGAGTTGTAGTTAACCAATTCCTTCATTCTCGTCCTAAAATTCAATCTGGAATATCAAATCAGATAAGCATAAACTACTGAATTTCATGCCAAGGTAATCCATTGAAGTTCCATGGTTTAAGGGAGAGATGGCAGAACAACTGTTGGTCTCTTCTGGTTATCAGTTCTATCATTCAGCTTCCAGCAAGGATTTGTGAAAGAATAGCTCATTCTGACCAGGCTGTTCTAGGGATGACCTTGAGGACATGAAAATCAGTGTCACAGTTGACATGCATGATACTGCTGCCTGTATTTCTCCCTACTTATCAGCCAAAGAATGTAGATTGATCAATATATTCCAAACATGCATCTCCAGATGGTAAAAAAATAATCCTGCTTTAGACAGAACTTCATGGACATTGTGCTGACATTTATGTGGCATTTAATTCTCTACCTTTAAAGGACTCCTTGAACTCAGCAGCTCCAAAGTTTTTGCTGATTTTGTGTGTTGCTGGTTCTTTTGGTTGTTTATGTTACATTTGCTAGTTTTCCTTTTTGTTTTGTTTGATTGGGTGGTTTTTGGTGTGGTTTGTTCTTTCCATTTGTTTGGTTTTGTTTTGTGGGGTTTTTTTTTGTTTGTTTGTTTTTATGTGTGTGTTTGTGTGTGTTGTTTGTTTGTTTCATTGTTTGTTGTTGTTCTAACTTGATAGGTGGCAAATACTCAAATTCTGGGAGCTGGAAGCAGTAAAATATCCTCTTATTGAATGTGCCTAATTTCCTCCCTCCCTCTCCCCACATCTCTGGAGTAGGCAACAGACTAATCAGTCACCTTCTCACTTCATCCTGAAGCTGAGTATGCCTTTTATTTTATTTTTTTTTCATAACTCTAGAAGTGCCAAGAATAACTTTAGGGTTCTCCTCAATCATGAATTGCCTTTTAATCTCCAGTGTTGTTTTGTTTCCTGGTTCTCTGCACTTCACATGATATTTCTAAGGTCCAAAGGCATATGATTTTTTTCAGAGAACTTTCACACACTTCTTATAATGCTTATTTAAGAACCAAATCCTACCAATGTGATTCAAATATCACAGTTGGTAGTGCTTTGTGAAATATGATACTAAATGTGTCTGGTAAATAAATAAATAAGCAAACAAATCCTGGCACCACAGGAGATAAATTGCCTCAACTATTACTTATGTCTCTTCTTGTTCAACTCCCTCTTTTGTATCTCTGTCTGTAGAAGGAAACTCCATATGACAAGAAGCTGATGAACTTCCAGGTTTGTTGATCATTTTCTCACATTACAAACTGAAAAAAAGAAGAGGAATATAAGAAGGGACTGCTGAAAATGTAATAAATATTTTAAAGAGTGATTTCCTCTCACAAAATTTAATGTGAAGGAAGTAGGAAATCTCATGGGAAGTCACAAGAGTGGAAACCTGCAAGATTTGCCTAATTCTGTGGGAAAGTCATTACAGTGTTGGGATTGATACCTCAGGTTTAAGCAGTGATGGAAATGTAGGACTCTCTCAGGATGTATTAACTGAACTACTGCAACAGGGCCATCAGGAGAAATCAGGACTAAGTTGGCAAGCACTTCATTTTCATATCTTCTTTATGCCTCTTGCTTTTCTCTTTTCTCTTGCTTTTCTCTTTTCTCCCTTTTTATGGACAAAGCAACAATTATATGACAAGCCTAATAAATAAAGAGCAAACTGGTTTGCAGTAATTTTTTCTTACCCAGCCTAGCCTCTCTTACCCACAGGGAAGGAAAACAACTAAAGACAGGACGTGGCACAGAATTCTAGGGTTGTATATGGATGGCTGCTGGTGATGAGTAGGCCTTTATGATTTCTGCCAAATTTTAACAGAGGTGGTCGGACAGTGATAATGGGAGTTCTGTGAGTTATTGGATGCATAAGCAGAGACAAGCCAGGATGTCAATGTAAACTATGATTAATGCATGAAAGAAACAGTTTTAAGACTCTTAAGAGGCTGTCTGTTATTGTGCTTCACGAGGAAATTGAATAAAAATAATTGTTTTGTGGTTGTATCATGGAAAGGACACATGAATAGAAAGTTTTGGTCCATATGAAGAAAATGGCAAGTCTCCCAGTAATTTCAGTAGTGTCAGGATTTCACCCTAGCTTCCCATTCCTGTGCTGGTAATAGCTGGATATATAACCTAAGCCAGGTCTAATGGCCTATACAGGTCTCTCCTATAGCCAGTAAAATGAGAAAATGTACTGTCCTTTTCCTACACATCCAGAGATAAAGGAGATCCTTACACAAGAGGTTTTATGTATGCCCAGGAGATAATTTCCTTACCCACAGCTTTATTGGAATTTCCCTCTTGACTCCCTTTCCTTCAGTAAGTCAGAAAAAATTACAAGCAACTTGTCAAAGTATTTTTTAAAAAATCAGCATTTTGTTGCTATAGGTTTATGAGATTTCTACCTGGGTAGGATTTTGTCAGGAATCACCTCTGGACAGGTCCATGCTATTCACCTTCACTGCAGTTCTGATTAATGAGCTTACTCACCAGAATATCCAGAATTTTTAGGCAAAGGATTAAATAGGAGTGTTTCTTTTTTTGTGTGTGTGTTACTTAAAATTGAGTAATTTTGGAGACAAAAATTAATCTATTTCCATAAGTTGCTCTATCAGTAGAGAATGCTGAGGAAGAATTTTTTCACTGTGACTGTAACAGAGCACTGGGACCAGCTGTNTCTTGCTGCAGTCCAGCATTCAGTTGCTGTCTGGGCTGCACTCACACTGCAGCCTCATGTTGAGCTTTTCATCAACTCAGACCCTCAGGTCCTATTCCTCAGGGCTGCTCTCGAGCCATTCACCACCCAGCCTGGATTTTGCCTACCCAGGTGCAGGACCTTACATTTGGCCTTGTTGAATTTCATGAGGTTGGCTTGGGCACACCTCTCCAGCCTGTCCAGGTCTCTCTTTCAAGGTCCCTTCCAGTCCCTGACATTTATGATTCTATGATTCTATGGTTATTCCACAGCTGGCTAGTGCTAAACACACTTTTGAGTTTCCATTTGACTTCGACTGTTTTGTGTCTTTATGACATAAACATGCAGAACCAAAATGGCAATTGTTTGCATTTTGACTATGAATCAACACCTTTCCTCAGGATTTTGGGCAAGCTGTAAGAATGGCAAGAGGGATCCCCTCACTGAGATTTAAGGAACACAGCTGGAAAAAAATGTTAAAACAAACCCACCCTGCTTCAGATTCCACTTCTCGCCCTTCACCAGAGAAGTGAGTTTTGGCAGCCATGGTGTTTCAGGCCCATTTTCAATTCAAGTGGACATAGAATCATAGAATCATAGAATGGTAGGGTTGGAAGGGACCTCAAGGATCATCTAGTCCCAACCCCCTGCCATTGACTCCTTAGGATTCTTCTTGAGGCAGACAGGATTTTCAGTTTTATTTTGATAGGATAATCTGCTGCTTTATACTGAACTTGTATTCTTTTTCCCAAGTCATCAGTTGCTTTCTAAGCTCCTTCCTCATGTGAGGTCTTAGTTCTTTCCAGTACTTAAGTTTTGTCCTCATCCCAGTCCAGGATCAAATAGGCTTGAAACTTTCATAAGCACTCTATTACTCTAAACCATGTTTATTAAAAGAACCCTTCAAATTAAAAGCAGAAACCCTTGATGATTTAAAATTAATTTCATGAACACTAAAAATATAAAGGAAAGGCTTAAGCATGAGAGAATTTTCTATATGCTGCATATTGCAACCACAGGAGGACAATAACTCAGACCCTCTCATTCAATTCCAACCTTTTATAGTTAGCCATTGTAAAGCATTTTGTGCCCTGATTACATAGCAGCTGCTGGGACTTGAACTTCTTGAAGCTCAGAACAGCTGATCTCAATGAATAAGTAAGCAGTCTGCTAAAACTCATGGCACCTGACCCACTTCTCAGAGCTTTTCCCAAAGGTGTCACATCCCAGTATATAATTCCCCCAACCACCAGTGCTTTTGGTACTGTTCCACACACAAAACCTCCCTTTCTAGAAGCTCCTTTCCCAAAGATCATTTGTACACTGAGTCATACATCATGTAATAATTCTTGTCCATAATTGATCCCAGTTGTGAAGTTTTCATATATACAGAAAAATCAAAGATGGGTGACAAATTAAAGATCATCATGCAGCTTTGCTTGCTTTCAGGATCACTTTGTCTATGCTTTCAAAGTGTTCGAAGCAGTATGTTTTTCCCAACTTCACTTTTCCAACTTGGACTAGAATCTTTAACCCACAGTGATGGAAACAATGGCCTTTTGCCTAAGGCTCTGAAATAAGTTCCTGGGAACTGATATTTAGTTTTTGGCTTTGCCACAGATTTCCTGGCTGATCATATAGAACTGACTTAGGACTCAACTAAATAAAAGGATGTGAAGTTTTTCAGTCCAGTGCTGCAACGCCTAAATTTTAGGCTCCTGGTATTCAGATTAAGCTTTAAAACCTGGAGCTGGAAATATAAATACACAGTGCACCAAGAAAATTAGATGCATAAGTAAAAATATTAAAGAAATCTTGACAGTGAAAAGGTGAAGTAACAAGCTGAAGTGGACAGGAGAATATCCCTAGAGATAGGCACTTGTTAATGCTGAGCATAGGATTGCATTTGGAATGTCAGCCTTTCTCATTGCTTTTGGCAGGCATGTTCATTGCAGAATTCTCTTATAAAGGTAGATGCCTTCAATGATCCTTTGAAGGGCTAGGATCTTGTTTCAAAGGCATTGATACCACTGGCACTTGTCTTTGTGTAGCAGTAGGTAAGTGCATCCATCTCAGAGGCAGGAATTTACATTCTTGCTTCAGCTTAGTGAACTTAAAACTTCTCTCATGAAGGATCTCTAGTCTGCCTCTTAGGCAGTTATCAATATATGTGATTTGGTAGATGAAAAGCTAGAGATGAGCCAGCAATGCATGCTAGAAGCCCAGAATGCCAACCATATCCTGGGATGCATCAAAGGAAGTGTGGCCAGCAGGTCAAAGGAGTGATTCTGCCTCTTTATTCTGCCCTCACTCAGAGTACTTGAGTACTGGAGTATTCTGGAACACTCAGTACAAAGAGACATGGACCTATTGAAGTGGGTCCAGAGTGGGCTACAAAACTGATTAGAGGCATGGATCACCTCTCCTATGAAGAAAGGCTGAGAGTTGGAGCTGTTTAGCCTGCAGAAGAGAAGGCTCCACTGAGACCTTATTACAGCCTTTCAATACTTAAAAGGGAGCCTGTAAAGAAGATGAGGGGAGTCGTTTCAGCAGGGCCTATTATGACAGGACAAGGGTTAAACTAAAGGGTTTTCAACTAAAAAACTATACATTTAGACTAGATGTAAGGACAAAAACTTATGACAATGAGGGTGGTGAAACACTGGAACAAGTTTCTCAGAAAGGGGGTAGATGCCCCAGTCCTGGAAACATTCAAGGTCAGACTGGATGGGGTTCTGAGCATCCTGATCTAGATGAAGAGGTCCCTGTTGACTGAAGGATGGTTGGATTAGATGACCTTTAAAGGGCTTTCCAACTCAAACTGTTCTATGGTTCTAGAATCATAGAATCATAGAATGGTAAGGTTGGAAGGGACCTCAAGGATCATCTAGTTGCAACCCCCTGCCATAGGCAGGGACACCTCCCACTAGCACAGGTCACTCAAGGCCTCGTCCAACCTGGCCTTGAACACCTCCAGGCAGGGAGCAGCCACAACCTCCCTGGGCAACCTGTGCCAGTGTCTCACCACCCTCACTGCAAGCAACTTCCTCCTAACATCCAGTCTAAATCTTCCCTCTTCCAGTTTAAACCCATTGCCCCTTGTCCTGTCATTGCAAGACCTTGTCAATAGTCCCTCCCCAGCCTTCCTGTAGGCCCCCTTCAGATACTGGAAGGCTACTCTAAGGTCTCCTGGAAGCCTTCTCTTCTCCAGGCTGCAGAGCCCCAACTCTCTCAGTCTGTCCTCATAGGAGAGCTGCTGCAGCCCTCTGATCATCTTCGTGGCCTCCTCTGGACCCATTCCAACACTTCCATGTCCTTCCTGTGCTGGGGGCTCCCGAGCTGCACACAGTAATGACTTGTATGACTTGTATTGTTGCTATCCCATGACTGATGAAAGTAAAATGCATCATCTTGGATGGAGTGATTGGAAACAAGTATTACCTTCTTGTAGGTGAATGCATGACATCATTCTCTCACTGCACAGCTGGGATTTTGCAGTGGCTTTTTCTAATTATTATTTTGAGGGGATAGGAGGATGACAATTGTTTGTGGTTTTGGATGTGGGATTTTATGCTATTGGTTTGGGGGTTTTCTTGTTGTTATTTTTTTTAAGGAGAAAGAAAGAAAAGTTGTCCACTATTATGCATCTCCTGATGTCGTGGGGTCTTTTTTTGCAGCTAGACTTCTCCATGCTGCCTAAGGCAAGTAATTAAACCAATCACAATCTCTGCAAAACAAGTTCTTTCTGTAGCATTTCCAACAAGAATAGGAACAGAAAGCAGTGCAATTTTCACAAAAAGCCCTCCAAGAATTTGAGCCTCAGTTTCCAAATTAGAATACTAGCAGAAATACTCAATGTCTGAGGCATAAATATAACATATCAATAATCTCTTGAGAAAGAATTAACAGCATTGATGTACTGATCACAGTAGTCATGTAATGTAGATTACATGGAATGTAATCTACTATGCTGGTTTGAGGCTAATTGGAATAATTTAATGGAGAAAATTATATTACAGGCAGAGAAAAGGAAACAGTGGTGATGTCTACTTCACTCATAGGCTTGCTGAGATTCATTCACTACAGGAATGGGCTGCCCAGGGAGGTGGTGGAGTCACTGTCCCTGGAGGTGTTCAAGGCGTGCTTGGACATGGCACTTGCCATGGTCTAGTCTTGAGGTCTGTGGTAATGGGTTGGACTTGATGATCTTTGAGGTCTCTTCCAACCTTGCTGATACTGTGATACTGTTTAAGAAAAAATAGTCAAAACATAGATAAGTCAGTCTCTGGGGCACAGCATCTCGGGCGGTCTAGTTTCTGGCTTCCTTCTCTCTGCCAAGTAACCTAACTAACCACTTTCCTTCTAACCCCCCTGGCTGATCCTCCAAACTCCCCTTGCGTGTAAGGCAAACCCTGGGGTAAGGTATAGGGGTGGGGAGAAGGTGGAAGGGTGATTGGAAGCCCCTCCTGGGGTCTCTGATTTCTGGGAGGGGTGTTGTGTTTCTGTATTACCTTTAACTTGTTTATTTCTGTAAATATTCCTGTATATAGTGTATAGATCTGCTTGTACATTGTACTGAGCTGTAAATAGAGCTTCAGTCCTTGACTTCCAGCTGGCTGAGTTCTAGTCTGGGTCATTTTACAAAGTGTGTGGGGGCGGGGAAGTCCCAAACCATCACATCTACCTTGACAGCTGCTTGTACAAAAATCACAGAGTCACAGAAACATTCCGGTTGGAAAAGTCACTCAGAGTCAACTGATATCCCTACTCTAAAAAGTTCACCCTTAAACCATATCCTCAAGCACCACATCCAAATGACTTTCAAACACATCCAGGGCTGGTGATTCCACCACTTCCTTGGGTAGCCCATTCCAATGCCTGACTACTCTTGCTGTGAAAAAATGTTTCCTAATGTCCAGAAATGTTTCCTAATGTGTTTGTTTCAGTCAGAAATTTGTAGTTTTGGTTTCATATCAAGCCAGTGTCTGATCTGTTCTCTAGATTGACAAATACATAAATAAATTGAAAAGTTCTAGTTATTTCAACAGCTGCATTAGTATTACAGAAACATTCAAAGCTGTGCAACCCCATCTCATTTTCTAATGAAACATTATTTGTTTGATGGATCTGTAGTGAACATAAAAATCAGGCCAAGTTTGAAGTCTTTGTCATAAATCAATGTACACGTTTGAATGCAAAAACAAAGGGATAACATTGTCTGGCAAAAAAACATTTATGTGTGTGCTGCAGTTTAAGTTAATTCTAAAGGGGATTAAATGCTTTAAATGGGTTGAGTAGATGATTTAACAAATCAAAACCAGGGCTTCACTGACTGCACCAGATACCCACACAAAGAGGACTCTGGAATAAAATGTTGGACTCTGGCAGAAAACATAAATGGAAAAAAGGTACCAGGACTTTAAAAAAAAAAAATGAGGAAAAGGATAAAAAGACTTCTGAGCTGAATTTGCAAATACTGTAAAAAACTTTTAGCTTGCCCCATATTTTGCAAGCAAATTTGTAAAGAAAAATTAAATGAGAGGAATAACGGAATCAAAATACATTGACCCTGAGTCTGTGAATATTTAAAGTACAAAATTAATTTTCTTTCATATAGTGTATTAATAAGGGAATTTGGAAATACTGCCTTTTGGCATTAGGTCTGTTTACTTTGCACTTTCACGAGCAGGTCTGTGAACAATAATGTAAAGCTTCAAAGTTAACTAACAAAGGAAAGTATAGGGGAAGTGAACAGAACTGAAAACTAAATTCAGCTTTTCAGCAATTTGCAATAAAAATATCAATAATTATGATAATGAATATTACCAAGAAAGGAAGGAAGGGTTTATTGTCCCAGAACTTTCCATCATCTTCATTAAGCTAGAAGCATGTGTGCACTGCAGCTGTAGAAGGACTTCCCAGATTAGAAGAAGGGAATTCTAATTTATACCTACTTCAGTGAAAATGGTGAGAGATCTTTTTTTACAAGGAAGTGAGTAAAATATGGGCTGGGACTTCAGATCCCTGCATTTAATTTCCTGTTCTGTGTGCAAGTTTCCTGTGTGTCTTGGAACAAATTGTTTAACCCCTCTGTTCCTCAGCTGCCCTCTAGGAGTAGGGCTAACAGCATTTCCTTACTTTGTGGGAACCTACGTGAGGATAAATATTATCAGAGACTTAGGAGTCTGTCTGGTAAAAATTGCTGTAGACAGCCAAAAAGGTTCTTGTCCTCAGCTGTGTACTCAGTCCTACTGTCCCTATCAGGCTGGTCAGCATCTGAAAAGTTACAGTTTTGGTATAGTTGTTGTTTCAGCATTCAGATTCAATACAGAATTGACTGTAATTTGAGTCAGTAGACTCTTCCTAATCTGTAAAGCTCAGGCATTAGTAAGGTACCTGCGTTGGGGCCATGTCTTACATATTGCTCTACAACAGACAACCAAAGAATGCAACCTAATCATCACCCACAACCAGCAAAGGTTCCTAGGTCCTCTTTTTGTACTCTCAGACAATTATTTCACCAGAAATGGTTGGATATTCAGAATGTAGATGCCTTGAACAGTCTTGGGCTTGTGCATGTGCACATTTCGTGCAGGAAATGCATCTCTGTAGTTTACTTTGGATTAGGTTTGTATGTTTCAGTTTGTACTTTTGGCAGTCAGAGACTGACATGCTGGACTCAGCTGTGTAACTGTTCGTATTTTGTCCTGAGGAAACTAAATGAACTGTTAAAGTCACACAATATACAATGAAATGGAGTTTTAGACTATTCTGTCCTTTAGCTTTCTAGGCCTAATTCTTCTCAAATATGGTTGGAAGAAGAATAGTCCCCAATTCATTAAAAGCACTTTCTAAGTATATGCTCATTACCTTTATTCCAGACTTCTGAGCTAATCTTGAATAGGTTTTCCAGGCACATGCAGTACAGGAAGGCAACTGGGAGTAGTCAGCATGGATTCTATGCTTGACCAACTTGGTATTTCTCTACAACGAAATGACTGGCTTGGTGGATGAGAAGATTGCTGTGGATATTGTCTCTCTTGATTTCAGCAAGGCTTTTGACAGTGTCTCCCATGAGGTCCTCATAAAGGACATGATGAAGCATGAGCTGGATGGGCAGATAATGAGGTGGATTGAAAAACTGGCTGAATGGTTGAGCCCAGAGAGTGGTGATCAGTAGTGTGAAGCCTAACTGGAGGGAAATCACTACCAGCATACCCACAGGGGTCAGTGCTGCGTTTGTGTCTGTTCAATATCTTCAGTTTCTGCAAAATCATCACCAATGTGTGCCTTTGTGAAGTGCCTCTACAGTGGGATTCTCATGGAAAACACACAGAAGTAACCAGCAGTCAGTGTACAGTTAGAGGGCTGTGATCTCACTGTGATCACAGGGATGTGTGGTGGATAGCTGACATGACTGGAGTATTTCCATGGTTGGGCAATGATTCTTTAGGAAGGACAGGCTGCACATTGAGGAGGGGGAAGTTGCCCTTGATGTGAGAAAACAGTAAGAATTTATGGAGCTGTGCCTGGAGAAAGACAGTGAATCAGATGAAAGCTTATGGTTTGGGATAAGGAGGCCACCAACCAGGTGGCACTGGGGTGGATATCTGCTTCTCACCTCCTGATCCTGAAGAAGCAAGAAAAGCCTTCAGAAAACTGGAAGAAGCCTCACATTCAGAGGCCCTTATTCTCATGAAGAGGACTGAGCCAGTCTGAGATCTGCTAAAAAATAACACAGCAGGGTACATGCATCCCAGGAGGTTTCTGGAAAGCATTTGTCACAGCTTTTTAACACATGTGATTGAGGAGCTGATGAAGGACAAAAGTTCTGCTGGAGCTGGTAAACAAGGAAGAATTAGATGTGGATCAAAAGGCTGGGCAGTCTTGTCCACAGTGCCCCTGAGATGGTGGAGGTCAAGAAGAAGACAAGAGGTAATGTATAGTATATACAAATCCAGGGAATTTCACTCAAAAGTAAGTTGTCGAGTTGTTTGTTTGTTTGTTTGTTTTCACTGAAAGAGTGAACAAATAGTGCAATATATTGCTCAGAGAGGTTGTGGGGGTTTCTTTCTTGAAGAAACTCAAAATCTGACTAGGCACAGCCCTAAGCACCCTGGTCTAGGTGTGGTAGTCTGAGGGATCCCAGGTCTCTCTTAACAAAACCATAGAGACAGAGACCCATCCCAGGGGGATGGACCTGCTCATCCTGGGATACTGTAATATTGTTATTCTATTCCATCTTCCAGTATCATAGCTTAAAAGATAGTGCCTGACTGATCTCTCCCCTTCTCTTCCCTGCCTTTCTTCCTTCCACATCTCTCCAACAAGAGCGGCAGTTCTTGTCTCATGGTTGGTGGGGGAGGTGGCTGGCAGGGAGCTGAGCTTTGTCATGCAGCCCACTTGTAGGCCCCAGCTGGGGAGGGGTCCCTAGCTGGGGGAGGATAGTTTTGGTCTACCCTCAGGGTGACTGAGGGTGAAAAGGGTGGAGGATTCCAGAAGGCCAGTTTGGGACTAATAGGTTTTTGTACAATCTACCTGACTGGCTTTTGTATACATGCTCTTGTAAATAGAATTTCTCTTAAAACTCCCAATCAGTGTGCAGTATCCTCATGCTTATTCCAGGAAAGGGGTAAGAGTCATTTCTGTCCTCCAGTCCTGGGTAGGCTTGTGGCCCCAAACTGGGACAAAGTGACTCTGTTTTGAGAAGGTGGAGATGGACGAGCCAGCCTCCAGGCCTGGGTTGCATCTGGGTCGAGGCAATCCAAGCACAAATCCAGGCTGGGCAGTGACTGGCTGGAGAGCAGCCCTGAGGAGAGGCACTTGCGGGTGCTGGTGGATGAGAAGCTCAACATGAGCCAGCAGTGTGCACTTGCAGCCCAGAGAGCAAACAGAGCCTGGGCTGCATCAGGAGAAGTGTGGGCAGCAGGGCGAGGGAGGTGATTCTCCCCCTCTGCTCTGCTCTGGTGAGACCCCACCTGGAGTACTGCATCCAATTCTGGAGCCACTATTACAAGAGGGATGTGGAGATGCTGGAGTGTGTCCAGAGAAGGGCCACGAGGATGCTCAGAGGGGTGGAGCACCTCTGCTATGAAGACAGACTGAGGGAGTTGGGGCTGTTCAGTCTGGAGAAGAGGAGGCTCCCAGGTGACCTTCTTGTGGCCTTCCAGTATCTAAAGGGGGGCTACAAAAAGATGGGGAGGGATGTTTTAGGCTATTGGGTAGTGACAGGACTAGGGGGAATGGAGCAAAGCTGGAAGTGTGGAGATTCAGACTGGATGTGAGGAGGAAGTTGTTCAGCATGAGAGTGGTGAGAGCCTGAAATGGGTTGCCCAGGGAAGTGGTTGAGGCCCCATCCCTGGAGGTGTTTAAGGCCAGGCTGGATGAGGCTCTAGCCCATGATCTAGGGTAGGGTGTCCCTGCCCATGGCAGGGGGGTTGGACCTAGATGATCCTTGTGGGCCTTTCCAACCCTGACTGATTCTACTATTCTCTGATCTGCTTTCCCACCCTGCTCTTTCCATGATTCTATAACGTGGCTTTCCAAACCACGTGGTTTTGAAGTTGTTGAATTTAAGATTAAATTCATGCTAGATCCAAAGGGATGAATAGGAGAGAAGCAGCAGATCCCAGCGCTGCAGGTGGGGCTAAGTTGGTGTGTGGCTGTCAGCGTCCAGCTCTGTGCCACAAGATGGCACTCCGGAGCAGTTGTGATTTGGTCAGATGTCACCGCAAGGTTCTCAAACCACACAGCTCTGCATTAGTCTTAATATTGTGTGATGTGACAGTTTTCAGTATGACACATTAAACTCATTCAATGTACTTTTCCAATTGGGACATAACAGAAAACCATTTTGGGTAAGGGTGAGGTAGGGAAAGAAAAAAAAATAAAGAAGAAGGGAAAAAAAAGGCATAAATGTACAGGTAAAAAGAGGAAAATAAGAGATTTGACCACAATCTTCCCACTTGTGACACCAATCTAAAGTGGAAGGAAGGCACATAAACTTTGGCATAAGTTCTAGATGGAGCTATTCATATTTGGATGAGTTTCATCAAACGTGGAAATTTGTGATGAGTGACAATGGAAAGCCAACACAAAATAATCAGGTCTAATTCAGGGTGAAAAATCAATGTACAATACATTATATTAATGAACCAACTAATGATGTTAAAACATCAGTGCCTACATTACACAATGGATAAGAAAAAAGCTACAGGTTCATAAAATATGTTACAATATCCATTCCACTAATCACAGAATCACAGAATTTTCAGAGTTGGAAGGGACCTCAAAGATCATCTAGTTCCAACTCCCATGCCATGGGCAGGGACACCTCACACTAGATCAGGTTGCTCAGAGCCCCATCTAGTTTGGCCTTCCACCACCTCCCTGGGCAACCTTTCTGGTGTCTCACCACCCTCATGGTGAAGAACTGCTTCCTAACATCCAATCTGAATCTACTCACATCTAGTTTTGCTCCACTAATCAAAGTCATGGTCAAATTATACTCAGGCCTATCATAATAGATATTTGGGAAAATTATATGAATTTGAAAGATGTATCTAGGATACAATTACATCTGGGCTCAATTTTTCATTGTTTATTAATATTGCTTGCCAGTTCCTACCTGCAAAGTAGGAGTGATAGTGCTTTCCTTTCCTGTAAGTATTTCAGAAGATAAATGTCTTAAAAGCTACTATGACAATTCAAGTAACAAACAATTTAAAACAAAAAGCAGTAAGTTTATGAAGCTCTTTCACCTTCTCTGTCAGATTGCCACCAGCAGTCTCAGCTGACTGTAAGGAACGGTCATTGCCACTTGACCTCATGATGTTCTTAAAACATTGCTAGGTTTTTGATGTGGAAATTAATCAGTGAAAAAGGAAAAATAAAATAGCCTCAAATTTAGTACCTTCAAGTAAACTCATAACAGTTTAGGCTGACTATATTTTTGAAATAAGCTTTTATTGTTCTTTGCAGGTAAAATCCGTTCCTTGCTGAGGTGAATGGCAAAATTTGAATGTGAAGAGCAAGAACAGAAAAATTCAAGGAATTAAACAAGGTTCCACCCATTTGATTAAAATTAATGAAGTGTAAGAGAAAGTACCAATATGCCCAGAAGACATTCAATACTAGGAGCTGTACCAAAGCATGAACATGTTCTTCTAGAAGCTGGGAAATATTAGAACTGGAGGCTTTTGTAAGTCCAGGTCTTCATTCACTGTAAGAATAACTTACAGTTTCCTCCAGCAAAAACCTTGAAATAAATAAAATGTTCACTTTTACATTTTATAAATATACATATGAACTGGATGAAAGTAACATTGCCATGAGCAATTTGATGGTGATTATCTCTTTTCTTCTGCCAACATCTTCTTCTGTTGGTGAGGCACTGGCACAGGTTGCCCAGGGAGGTTGTGGCTGCTCCCTGCCTGGAGGTATTCAAGGCCAGGTTGGATGAGGCTTTGAGTGACCTGTGCTAGTGGGAGGTGCCCCTGCCTATGACAGGGGGTTGGAACTGGATGATCCTTGAGGTCCCTTCCAACCTTACCATTCTATGATTCTGTGATAACATTGTCTCTTCTGCATTGCCGCGATTGCATTGTTATGATAAGTGGTTTTAAACAGGATGTCCACAGAGACTATTAGAGAACCATTACATGAAAGAAGCACTGATAGCATAGACAGAGATCACAGTATGCTAAATAATTGTTATTGGTCACAACTTATAAATTAAAGACTTCATGGAAATGTATCAGTTAAATTGCTGGGTACTTAAAGTACCCCTACCTGAGCTGATAGGTTGGTATGTTTTATCACTATATTGACTTTGTTGAAGATAAATTCAGTGTACAAAGCTATATTTATCTTTATGTATTACAGTAGCACTGGCAGGCTTCAGCTAAGAGCATTATCCCATTGTGCTAGGCACAGAACAGGACGTAAAGCCTGCTAAATAAAAGAAAAAGAAAGCTAAAGGTAGAAGTCGCCATAGACAACCAATAGAGGGGACATTATTTGTCTGAGTGCACACAATGGATTTCTGATAGAAAGGGAAGTGTTAACTCAAGATTCCTATATCCCATTCCAGCCTCTTATTCAGTGCATGGTGTAATTAGAAGTAATGTCTTCCGAGGGAGTAAATACACTCACAATTAATTGTAGTCAGTGATATTTTCTTTTCTTATTACCTGATGTTGAAAGAAGCAACTAAGCCTGTGATCTGTCTCAGCTTGTTCTTCAGTCTTGGGGCACTCCACAAGACAAAGAAAGACAGAGGCAGAAAGCTCTGGGGTTTTTTTGGCCATGATGGCTAAAACTCAGAAGAAAGCAACTGAGGTGAGCTGCTTGGCTGAGGGTAGCAAAAGGATAAATGTTACAAAATTGCACACTTCTGAACGCATTAACTATCTCCTCCTTTTCCCTTTTGGTTTCTGTACTGTCACAGAGTGGGAAACACCAAACGAGATGGTAACAAAAAATTAACTAATGTTTGAGATACTCCAAAAAATCCCTCTAAGCTGAAAGTCTTTAGAGGATGGTCTTTGGACATCCAGTGAGGATGGTGAAACACTGGCACAGGTTGCCAGTCAAGAATTATAGTCAAGATTTAGGAAGGACATGGAAGTGTTGAAGCGGGTCCAGAGGAGGGCCACAAAGATGCTCAGAGGGCTGCAGCAGCTCTCCTATGAGGACAGACTGAGAGAGTTGGGGCTCTGCAGCCTGGAAAAGAGAAGGCTTTGAGGAGACCTTATAGTAGCCTTCCAGTATCTGAAGGGGGCCTACAGGAAGGCTGAGGAGGGACTATTTATAAGATCTTGCAATGACAGGACAAGGGGCAATGAGTTTAAACTGGCAGAGGGAAGATTTAAACTGGATGTTAGGAAGAAGTTCTTTACAGTGAGGGTGGAGAGGCACTGGCACAGGTTGCCCAGGGAGGTTGTGGCTGCTCCCTCCCTGGAGGTGTTCAAGGCCAGGTTGGACCAGGCTTTGAGTGACCTGTACTAGTGGGAGGTGTCCCTGCCTATGGCAGGGGGTTGGCACTTGATGATCTTTGAGGTTCTTTCCACCCTTACCATTCTATGATTCTATATTGTGTGTTTATTTCAATTTATTTAAAACTTTGATGTGTTTTAGATCTTTTTGCTGATATTTAGATGACCCTGTGCTTCTCCAAATCCAAATTTTTATAAGTGCTGTACAAAATACAGATCTTAAAGACTGCTCTCACTATAGAGAACTATACTAAAAGGAAACGACATGAATAATTTAAAGCGATAAGCTTTTTGCTTTATGATTGTGCTTTTTGGAATTAATCAAAGTTAGATGAATAGATTAGTGGTCAAAAGAAATGCCAAAAAGATTTCAAGTGAATGAACTTTCTACCTTACTCTAATGGAATAATTTTATCTGCCAGGTAGAGGATGGGATGGTCCATCTAACGCAGGGATGAAAATTAGGCAAAAATTAGATCTAATTTACCTAGAAACTCTGGGCAGTAGCAAATTAAGAACATATATTTGCTACACCTATGTGAATGCAAATTTACATTGGAGACTAATTTAAAAAAAGACTCTTTCACCAGTGTTCCTTGGACATTTAGTTCTTGTTTAAGATGAGGTTTCCAGCTGTAAGTACAATGAGTAACATCTTAATTGCGGCCAGCCCTTGCCCTGCTGGCTACTTNAACCTTACCATTCTATGATTCTATGATTCTAATTCATGGTATCACATCTGACATTTGAATAAAGTTTATCTCTGCCTGGTCACTAATTAGCTCTTTTAATATCTCAAGATCTATAAATTCCTGCAAACACTGTCTTTCCATATTGATCCGTTTATAAGGATTTCATGTATGTATATATGTAGTTTTGGAAGTATTTACTTCACATGACATTTGCTCTAATCATGGTAAATATTTTCAGTAAAATTCTTTCTAAATTCAAGCCTTTAGAGTATTTTTTTTCCTTAGAGACAGCTTTCTGGACTACCTATTTTGCTTGCCTATTTCATGGAGCGATATGTGGGATTTGCTCTGCTTTCGCAGCTCACCTCTCCCTCCTACTTTTAAAGTCAGCAGAAGACCTAGGTAATGATTTTTTTTTTTTCTTCTGGAAAACACTCTAAATAGTAATTGCAGCTTGTAAAATTGATAGTAAGCCACTGAAATATAGGACTTCCACAGACTGCTTGCCTGTTCTTGCTCAAAGTTTTTTTGTGAACCAAATGATGAGATAAATGATCCTCTATTTAAATGTCTCTTGACATGAAGGTGGACTCCCACATACTTTGAGCTGTTTCTCAAGCTCAGTTTGGGCATGCTATGGTTCAGAATGCTTAACTCTGGAATTCTCAAATTGTTTATTTTAATGGTTTCCATAAACAGTATGGAAAACAATGCTTTCAAAGTAGTTGAGCTATGTAAGCTGTACCCTGTGTGGCTAGTGTGTTAATTCTGGCAGGAGCAGTACTGTATTCTGGTCTTAGCTCTAGGCAATATATTCATTTCATATCACTTACTATCTGTTTAATGCAGAACATGGAAACCCTTTGGCTATCCAAATCCTTTGCTGAGAAAAGTCCTAAGTATTGTGTTACAGAGCCAGGCTTCCTTGCATGTTCCTTCTCTAACCTAAAATATATTATTTTCCTCAAAATGGATGAAAACAGTTTCAGGAAGGGAGCTGGAATGCACTCTTTACTCTGTCATCCAGAATGGATGATAATCAGATTACTGGGGCACTGTCTCCACAGATGTTGATCTATAGATCTGAACCTCATCAATCAGAGAAGGGCTTAAAAATCCAATTCTTTAGCTCCATGAGTGAGTACTCCAACCACTAAGCAATTATACACAGGGGGTCCCTCTTCTCCAGGTTTTTTTTTTTTTTTTTTTTTTTTGTAAACAAAAAAAGAAAAACAGCAAGTAAAATAAAGCCAAAAAAACAAACTAATCCACAGTCCATTTATCAAAGAGAGAACAGTTGTAAATGTCTACTTTCCAAAGGTCTGGAGATCTGTACTCTAAGGTAATTAAGGGGACCTCCATGTATTTTGAACTGTGCTGCTAGAGTACATAGCAAAGCTCTGCATTTTACTCCCCACAGATATTTTAGCTTCCTTTGAACACCTAGGAAAGGACAATTCCTTTTTTCTGTCTGTGCATCTGACACACAATCACATACAGCAAGCTATTTCCTTCAAAGAAATGCTTGTGAAATGTATTCAGAAAATACATTTTGGTGGTTTATATTAACAACATACAATCAGGGCAACTGAAAATAAATGACTGCAAAGATTCCTATTGAATATGAATCCCCAGATCTCAAATAATTGTTCAAAATGATAACACTTGCGTGGTTGGTGATTTTGGGTGTCTGTTCTTTTTAAATGGGAATTTGTTAGGCTTAAACAAAGACTTTTCTGGGGAAAAAAAAAATTGCAATGAGATTCTTTTTTAAATACTTTGAATTTCCAGGAGAAAGAAAAAATGATTGACTATCCCAAACCAAAACACAGAGAAATTCAGTCTTTTTTATTTACCTACCTAGCACTGCAATCACACTTTCAATGGCAGTAGCTGACTCTGAGTCCAAGTATTTGTTCTTCCTCCTGGCATTCTGCCCTCCATAAATGAATGGTGTGCATAATCTTCTTGCAAATAGTCTGACTAATCCAAATTCAACAAAGCACTGGCATTACATTTTTAGTTCACATCAGGAATTGTCTTGATTAGAGCTGAATGATTCGTGTTAGATAACCTATTGCTTGTATTACCCGCACAGAAAGTTACTTTGCAAAGTTTTCTCTATGTGACTACTCCATAAGAACTTTCTCATTTGGCAACTGTATTCCCCTAGAGGTGAGATTTGAGCAATATGAGTAGGCTGGTTATGACAGTTTTGAACAGGAGATTGACATTAGCATTTTGGTTATTTTCCTCTTTAAAAGGAAGAGAGTTTTTCATCTTGCTAATGTGGGATTGCAAAAAGGGTGAATGAAAAAAAGACAAGCCTATAAAATAGAGATTACAAAATAATGACTTCATTTTTTTTTCCACCAGTGATTTATTTGCAACCAGAAAAATTTCCCTTTCTAAACATTTTTTCAGAGTTGAAATGTGCAAGACTTTCCTACCCAGGAAAAAAATTGATCCTCTAGACAGCTTTTCTTCTCTGGTTTCACATGATGATTTGATAAAGACATTGTGAAAACTGTTTTATCTCAGTATGGGCTTAGAGGTGCTTTCCCTTACTAAAACTGGTGCAGGTATGAAATAACAAAAGGTATAACAATGAGCACATTGAAAGAAAATACTCCACTAATCACAACTGTTACAGAAATCGAACATTACAGAAAACAAGAATGATGTAATCAGGGAGAAAATAGCTTATGATGAGGTAAATATTGTGAGAACATAGCATTTTATTTCTTCTATTTAATTAATTGAGCTGATTTCTGGTGTCTTCAGTCTGAATATTATGCTTAATAATAATGGATTTCTCTATAGACAGGGGATTCATCGTTCATTAATGGAGACACAAGTGCTGAAAGATTATTCTTCAGTTCCTCTCTATGATACCAGAGAGAAACAAGTATTTTTTTTTATTCCCCTGGTGTCTATGATTTTAGATCTGGTGAAGTTTCATTATTGCATTTTCATTATATTTATTTGCAAATATAAAATTTTAATGCAAAAAGCAATGCCATTGGTGAGGCAATCAGTTGACCTTCTACCAAGGGATCTTCATTAAATTTTTGTTGATCAATAACATAATAAGCCTGTGTAAGCTATATCTAAGTCATTTTACATGGAGGCATAAAACATATATATACATAAAAAAGAAGCACTTAAAAACCTTGCAGATGCAGTAACCAACCCACAATGAAATATTGATGATGTTTGAATACTCCAGGTCCCATGACATCTTCCTGAGCAAGAAAGACACTTCAGTCTTCTGTTTCATTTACTTTAACACAGTGGACAAAGAAATTATTCTCAAGCTGGTCCAGTAAGAAGTAAATAAAATGGACAGGAAATATTTAACAAAATATGGGACTTCTGAGACAGAAAGAAATGAATGAAATAGACATCTCTTAGATGCACAGTGTGACAGAAAAAATATTGACCTAGAGTTGAATAAACTATCTAAGATACCACACATTTATCAGTATTGCTTACAATATTGAACTTCTTTTGATATATTCACCCATCATTAGAATAAACCTTATCAGAAGTCAAAAAAAGGATATGTCCTCAATGCCCTAACACTATCAGGCATCAATACATGCTTGATTTTGAGGTGTGTTTGTTCTTTAAATTGGGAAAATGTAATGAATAATGGAATAATTGCTCCTCCATGGATATTACTTTGTAGAGTGTCAGAAAAACAGTTTCCTCTATTTCAGTTTGTGTTCATTGGCTCTCATATTGTCACCAGGCACCACTGAGAACAGTCTGCTCTTCGTGAGTTTTTCCATCCCCCTTGCTTTCTTTTCATATAGCTTAGATTTCACCAGCTTTTCAAGAGCTGCCTCACAATGCCATCAGCCAGCTTTTGCAGTCCACACCCACTTTGTAAGAAATGTTCTCTAACCTGATCATTTTCCACCAAGGACTCTTCCTTGCTCCAAACTTTTCCACTGATTTCAAGGAGGTTTACACATGTCTTACCAGTAAAATCAAGGAGAACAAGGCACAGAGTACTTTGGCCTTTTCTATGCAATTTTTCATTCAGTCCTGTGTCCCATTCAGTAGTGGGTCTGCCTTATCCACAGGCTTTATTCTGCTGGTAATGCAGATGCTGAAGCTTTTCTTAGTGCCTTTAATATCCCTTACCAGATACAACTCCAGGTGGGGTTTGACTTTCCTAATCCTGTCCTGACATGCTTGGATAATGTCCCTATATCCTTTCTGAGTTACCAGATCCTGCTTCCATCTCTTATATGCTTCTTTTTTATGTTTTTCTGGACCTTCTTGTTTATCTGTGCAAGCCTTTTGCCATCTTTGCTTTCTTTTCTACATGTGGAGATGGATTGTTCTTGAGTTAAAGGATCTGATTCTTGATCTAGTTTTGCTCAGCTCCTTTTCTCTCCAGGACCATGGACTGTAAGTTTCTTCTAAACAGATGGCTGCACAAGCCAATGACATGTCCTGAAATTCAAAGCTGTGATCTTAAATGCCTGGCTCCTTCCTCTAGTGATCTGTCTCACGGTTACTGCTGCCAAATTTGATCTCATCTTCAATACCCAACTTTTTCTTCCTTAATTTAAGTGCTATTCCAGCAGAGTTTTTTCTCTCCTGTGTTAGAAAGTTGTCACCAATGTACTCCATAAACCTGGTTTGCTATAGTATCACTGAAAGAATATTGATCATTGTTGTGGTAGGCCTAAGCAGGCCAAAATAGGCTTATACATGTTCTGGCTTGTCCAGGCATGTTTTTCTGCTCTCCCTCCTTCTGTTATGGGGAGAAGTAACCACAGGAAAGGGGACAAAGAACCTGGGGCCACTGAGTCTAAGTGGTCTGGCTTGCCCAGACTTGTTTTGCCTCCTGTGGTAAACAAGGTACACACAGTTGCCTTGTGCAAGGCCTGTGTTCTGCCCTAAAAAGGGTAAAGCAAGCCTATGGCTTCACCTAATATGGTCAGGTTTGGCTAACTGCCATTCTGATTGGCTGTTCTGTGTCCAAAGGCCCCTTAGTCTCAGGCTGTATTGATAAAAGGAGATGAGTAGATAACAACGTGATCTGCCCTTGTATCCATGATCTGCCATGGTATCCATGCTTGCTGATGCTACTGCATTATTGCATCCTGAACTGCCTGGAAACAGCCTGCCAGGAGTTTATTAGGAACAGGCTCTAAATGTCTCCACGCGATCGGCCTGCATAGCCAGTGTGACATCTGTGCTGAGACTGCACATGGCAAGACATCCTGCCTACACCTGAAAGTCTCCTCCCAAGATGGGAAGTCCTGGAGATAAACAGATCATCCAGAGGAGATCAGGACCAGGTCAGAGATTGTCTGACTCCTTTCCTCAGCACCCTGAAGCATGGGAAGAATCTCAGTCTCAGCAGCTGACAAGATAGTAACAGAATTCCCTGAAAGCATTTGAGTACTGTCTGAAGCTGTAGCCACCCTCTCTCAGTCGGGAGATATTTTGTGAGTAAATACTTAAAGCCTCTAGTAATTTACCATTGCCTTCTGCCATAAGCAGAAAGGAGCTCCTTGACTCCATCTAGTGGACAAGCAGAATATTGACCACAAGCGGTGTATTGACTACAGAAATCTTTTCTTCCAGTTCAGCTGAGTTCAATTAATGTTATATATTATTGCTAGTTATTTCTAGATCTAATTATTCCTTTGTATAGTTTCCATGACTGTGCGAAGAACTGATTATTATTAAAATTAGCGGTTAGGGTGGGGAGAATTCTGAATGTTGACTATTAATAAACAATATTAATCTTTGAAACTCATATCTCACATCAATTAATTACCCCTCCATTACAATCACGAGGCCTCTCCCCGACAAATCACCCTGCACCCTTTTTTTGCCAGCCTTTTCCACTACTACTTCAGCTTACTGTTGACTGTCATTTACCTCCCCTGTTGCCCCTAGCTTAGAGCATTTCTCACCAGGCTAGTCAGCCTATTTGCTTAGGTGCCTCTGCCTTACTTTATCAAGTGAATCTTGTCTCTTCCCAATATGATCTTTCAAAACAGTTCTATAGTTGCAAAGGCCAAATCTCTGTTGTCAGCATCTAGTATGCAAACAGGTTTTGACTGAAGAATCCACCCAGTGCTCCTAAAGTCCTTTCTTCTTTCCAGAAGGATCAAGTAGAAAACCACCTGGGCTTCCATGCTTTAGGCTCTTGCTCCAAATCATGTAGTCAGACTTGTTGTGCTCTAGGTGCCTCCTGGAAATATTGGTACACACATGCAAGAACAGATGGTGGTAGTAGAAGCAGTAGACAGACTCAGCAGCTTCTCCCCACAGTCCTGGATCTCAGTACTAGTAAGCAGCAAATCTCCCTAGGGTGAATGGAAGCTTAGCAGATGCGAGCTACTACTAGTTCCTCCTGCTGCTCAGGGTCAGCCAGCTTGGCTGTTTTGTTTGACAGTGTTCCCAGGCCTTCATTTGTTACCAGGGCACTGTCTCTCTCTGTAGTTTCAGACTTTCAGGAGGAACAGGAGCTGTCCTTCTGGTGCCAGAAGTCAAAAACTTCAAGCCTCGGCCATCATGGAAGTCTTCATTTCCTATCCTGATATGCACAGGTTCTGCTTTGGCCTCTGTCAATTAGCTTTTTGGGCTTTTGTATCTGCAGGGTCTTGGAGAAAATCCAGTTAAGTTCTTTTTCTGTCACCTCTGATGCTGTATGGAGTGCCTGTTTCCTCTTGGAACTCCTTTCTTTGGCAATACAGACTCTTCATCGGTGCACATCTCCTACAGGTAAGAAGCCCATCTTGTGCCCTGACCCCAGGCCTGATGAGAAGCCCCAGACTCCCCTGCGGCCCCAAGGCTGTTGGGCTGTGTCCTCCATTGGTTGTTCCTTCATTGTGTCACCCACTTGGTCTGTGATCCTGAAATTACAGGGATAGCTGCTCCAGCAGCTGTGGGAACTGTGCCCTGTGGCATGTCACCAGCACCACTGAACCCATGTATATCATCCTCAGCAAAGCCCCTGGCTCTCTTCTGTGTAAAGTGCCACCTCCCTTAGCTGCTTCCACCTCTAGAAGCTGCCCTGAGTCAGCCCTTCTCAAAACCTCTTCCTAGCAAGTCCTGAAAGGGTGTTTGATCCTCCCTAGTTAGAAGTCAGGGGAACAAAATCTCAGCTCAGCCTTAGATGAAGAACAGCTGACAAAGCTTGTTAGAAGCTGCTAGAGCTTTCTGTAAGTCACAGGCTTGGGTGGGTGTCCTTTCCTGACAGCCACAGTCACCAGGATGTTTCTCAAAGCATTTCCAGGAGTGTTTTGCTGATTTTAGGTGTAAGCTGATGTTGTGGCTCCCTGGACTGAAACCCAGTTTATACTAACTCGTTTCCAGGGCACTAAAAGTGTGAGTGGTGTGCTGGAAGAGAATGGGAACAAATATCCAAAATGCACAATACTTGAATTATTTTGGCTATAGATATGCTAAGAAATGTGTCTGGAACTGCTCTTTGGCATTGAAATTAGCTGGCACCAAACTGCTCATGGCCAAACTGCTAAACTCTTTTTCCCTCCAAAACAGGACAGCTGCACCCAGGCTGAGAATGATCCTTGGCCTATGCTAACTCCAACACTGTGCTTTGAAATTATTTCAGGCAGCACTATTTGGCCTGGCACAAAACTGTCATAGGATCTGTTACAACCACTTAACAGTGTATTATCAAGTTCCAATGCCTTTGAGCATTCCCCAATACTGTTTCAATTAAATCTTCTGTTGTTCATTCACTTACCACCATGATCACCAGTAACTGTTACAAGTTTATAGGTCTCAACAGTTTCTGAGGACTATTACCTATTGAAGCTGAGTTAAAAAACAAATGATGTAGTTGGGTTTGAATGCTCATGGAAGTAACAAGTGATACAAGAAGAAATGGCATCAAGTAGCACCAGGGGAGGTTTAGATTAGATAATAGGAGGTTTATTTTCATTAAAAGGTGGAAGTGGTTGAGCACCATGCTTGAAGATATTTAAAAGACACACAGATGTGGCACTTAGACACGGATTAGTGGTGGACTTGGCAGTGCTAGGTTCACAGTTTGATTATGATTCTATGCACATTCACTGAATAAAATGCGGGGGGGGGGGGGGAAAGATCATTGAATTTCTCTTTGAACTGTTATGAATTTAGAAGTCAAATTGAGCCAGTGTCAGAGACTTAATTAAAATTGTGTAGCTACAGCAATTATGTTATCATGTGAAATCCGTTTAGCATAGAGCACTAGAAGAGTTGTGCTGTTCTAATCAAAGATTTCTCACAGAGTGACTCTGAAAACTTCATACCAAGAAAGCAAATTGTTGCCTACCTGTAAGCCCACTACATAAAATAAGCTAAATTAAGATATGAAAATGGGTGACACATAAGTAGAATTATCATCTACTTCATGGAAAATTGCAAGTACTTTAGTTATAGCTTATGAATGAAATCCTGGAACTGATGTAGCTATTGGCAAAACTCCATTTGACATTAGCAGATCCAGAATGTCACCAGGCAGAGCATCTGGAAATCAATAAGAAAGTAATCTTAGCTAAATGGCTAACCCTCCACCATTCTTAGAGGAAGGGTAAAATTACCAAAATACTCCTGTTATTAAAATCAAAGACAGTATAACTGACATAAATGAAAAGATGAGTCTCATTTACCTTTCTGTTGAAACATGTTCTCTTCCCCTACCACTGAAATAAGATGTAGACATTTTTATGTCATATATTAATGTATCTTTTTGGTGGAAAGTGCCATTTTTAACTTGAGAACAGATGGACCATTAGATCTGATTAGTTCAGTTTGACTAGTGCAAAAATGATCTAAATTTAGTAATTGATGTTGTATAAAACATAATATTTTTTAATTGATTTTTTTTAAAACAATAAGAACAGTAACTTGTGTATTTATCTTGTTACTTCCTGCTTGTCAATTCTAACATTCTTCCCATTAAAAGTTTATTCTAATAAGCATGGGACCACAAGCCACCCAGGACTGGAGGACAGAAATTATATTTACTCCGTTTGGGGAGTAAAAATGAAGATGCTTGTGATGGTTTGGGAGTTACCTGCCCCCCACACNTAAGTACAAAAACCTATTAGGCCCGAACTGGCCTCCTAGAATCCTTCACCCCTTCCACCCTCAGTTGGCTTGAGGGTAGGCTGAAACTGCCCTCCCCAGCTGGAGCCTACAAGACCTCAGCAGGTTGCATGATGCACCTCAAAATCCTCTGCCAGCTAGAAGCCATCTCCTCCAAAAACCGTGAGATAAGTAGGGATGCAGTCTTCATGGAATAAAGAAGTGAAGGGAGGAAAGGCAAGGAGGAGAAGAGAACAGAGAGATACCAGCCAGGCACTGCCTTATAAGCTGTGATATCAGAAAGCAGAATAGAATAACAATGTTACAATGTCCTGGTACGACCAGGTCTGTCCTCTGAGATGGGACTTTGTCTCTGTGGTTGCCTTAAGAGAACTTAGGGCACCCTCCCCAAGCTACCACAGTAATGCAAAATACACAATTCAGTCATTGATATCATTGCAAAAAAACTATTGTGCAGAAAATTTGATTTCAAAGATGAAATGAACCAATGAATTTGTATATCAGATACATTGAATTTAAAAGGCAAGAGAGTTCCAGTGGAAAAACCAATGAATAGTATCTTACAGTGCCCTCAATTATGGTACCAGTTCACACAATCCGTTCATCTACAGCAGGTGCACGTGAACAAATTGGAACACCAGATGCTGGTCAATCAGAGGGTGGGTTCTAACAAGATGTGACAAAATCTTTATGAAAAGGTTCCTATGAAATGTGATACAATGAAAGCAGCAGGAGGTTGTATAGAATTTTAACGAAGTATCAGGATCTGCTCTCATTAAATTTAGCAAAAAAAACTATTCTGCATCTCAAAACGCATTTTAAAAGGCCATAGAATTTCACAAAGAATTATAGTCAAGATTNCCTTACCATTCTATGAAAGTACCTTGCAGAAGTTGATAATTGGGATAATATTGTACTCATTCATTAAATTGTTGAAATTTTGGGGGAATATCTATTTTAAAACTACATTTTAGAGGCATTTTCCGTAAGTGATAACATTATCAGACTTCATTTCTTAATAGGCTTTTTCAGTTGTGTTAGAGTTGAGGAGGCTAAATTTGCTTGACCCTTTATAAGTTTCATCTTCAAGATTAATTATTTTTCTGAATTTCTTAGAATTTTTGTTTTCTTGAGGCAAATAGAAATGGTAGCCACATTTTGACTGTTGGAAAATTTGGGACTGAAAAATAAAATACTGAATTAGTTGGCCTGTTTCGATTTATTGATGAGATGTTGGTGAAATATGAGGGTTTTTTTTTTTTTCAATTTGTGAATTCTGAAAAGGAATAAACAGATAATGGAAGTAATGTCATGATTTTAGAAAGTTTCCTTTCACCAGTATTGGAACTAGTGATAGCAAACTCAACATTTTTTGACCATTAATGGTTTCTTATAGAGAAAATGATTGCTTAGTACTTGCTTTCCTGTGGATGGATTTTTGGTACTGGATAATCTACAGTAATATATAACATGAAGGAATCTTAGATCATTAACTTAACAAAGCATAGAAGATGCTTCCTATTTAATGAACAAAAATGTACCTGGCCATAACATGGGATCAAAGCTGAGGGCATATCTGCAAAGTGAAGTCTGCTGACTGTAAATCAGTGTTAAATGATGGCAGTGATGCATGAAATGCTGATGAATCAAAACACTGAAGAAGGAGATGACTTCACCATTTTTTTTAATATATTTTTTCACACTGATATGGTAACAACTTTTTGCCTCAGCAGAAACAATTGTCTTCTCTGAAACATCTCATTAAGCAAAACTCAACATAAAGTAAATCAGATACAGTCACAGAATCAGTAGTAATTGAGGGAAATAAACTATTCTTATCTAACACTACTTTTTTTTTTTCTTTAATTAAATTTGAGATCTAGGATTACATTTAGAAGTGTAAAGTTTGATTCCATATTGAGTGCAGCAAGGAGTAGTTGCACCATGAAGGGGATAAGCCTGGAGCTGAGGGTGATGCCACATGATCTGTGGCCTTATTGATGAGACAGAGTGCTGCAGGGGCTGAACATAGGTGGCTGAATCAGGGCCTGGTGATGTCAGAGACAAGGTACCTACAGCATAGCTCCAAGGTTCACCCAGGAAACCAGGCAAAAGACAAGGCTGAGGATGGACTCAACTGTGACATCCCAGGCAGCATCATATTCTGCAGCAAATGCTTGTCATCTCCAATTACACTGAAGAATGCGCTGGCTTTGTAAAGAATATTTAATTCTACCCAATGGGCCGTGAACATCGTGAAAGATTTGCCTAGAGTGTAAGTAATAAATCAGAATCTCCTTGTTTTTCTAGAAACAGCTATGTGAATCCCCTGCTAATTGTTCTGGCCCAGGGGAAGTAGAGAGGCAAACTGTCCTGTTTCTCAAGAGATCAGAGTGCCGTATTGTTCCGTCATACTTGGGAGAGTAGGGGTAACTGACAGAAACATGAAAGACTCTGTTTTCCCTGATGTGGGTCCCTAGATTCTGAACGGGTCAGTGAGGAAAGCAAAGCTTGCTAATTGATTTTGCCTGCTCATGCAAGAGTTTTGCCTCTTTCTTTGTCTTGTACACAAAAAATTTTGTGGTGATGTTACACATTGGACTGGCTTATTGGAACCCTTTGTCCTCAAGTGAGGGGGTCCAACATTTTTGACTGTGCCTAAATTAGCCTCCTAAATAGGTGGGATTTGCTCTGCCACTTTCAGGGGACACAAACTATCCCTGACCACACAAGAAGCAGTGCAGTCCTGATAGCATGCTGGCTGGCTCAAGAGTGAGAGGAAGAACTCAAGTAGGTAAAGATGTAGGTATGCTTCAAAATGGAGCAGGGCTGCCAAGGTAACACTTTCACCTTTTTTTAGTGCACCAGAAGTAGACTGAAAGAGTCTTTGAGCATTGCAGGACTCTGTTGCAGACCTCTTTCGTTTGGCAAAACACCACAGTGAAAAAGTGCATTCATCTGCATAAAACAGATGCAATAAGCAAACTCTTCCACTGCAGCTGTCTGTAACCTCCTAGACACTGAAGGCAGTACTGACTGTTATGGTTTGACACCAGAGACTGCAGTGGGAGGGAAAGTAATCATGCTTTTGGTATTCACAAAGCTCTTCCCTCTGGAGCAGGTCCAGAGGAGAGCAATGAGACTGGTGAGGGGGCCAAAGGGAAAGTCTTATGAGAAGAGGCTGAGGAAGCTGGGGTTGTTCAGCCTGGAGAAGAGGAGACTTAGAGAGGACCTTATCACTCTCTACAACTACCTAAAAGGAAGTTGTAGGCAGGCCTTTAAGAAAGGATTGGATGTGGCACTTGGTGGCATGGCTCAGCTGATGTCACAGTGTTAGGTTATAGACTGGACTTGATGATCTCAGAGGTCTTCTCCAGCCTCAATGATTCTGTGATTCTCTTGCTTCGCTTTTAACTCATTGCAACAGAACTCCTGCACAGTAAACTATTAACTTTTTCATTGATTTAAAGAGAGAAGTGGAACCAAATCTAAATTCAGAACGGGCAGAATGCAGTTGGGAGTTTCTGTCTGTTTGCCTCATTCTCTAACACAGAGGCCAGATTTTAGGAAAGTCATGCTGCTCTGCTTTGGAGTCTAGTGATGTCATCAGCTGTGCTGCTGCGAGAGAAACTCAGGAAGCTGAACTCAAGTCTCAGCAGATCCTTTTCAGTTTATCTTTCATTTAACTCCCACAAACTCCACTACACCCTGATGCACAATTATTCAGCATATCGCAAGTGGCTCCAGGATACTCATGCTCAGACTGCCCCTGGTGTACTTTCTGTGTGCCTTTGGCCTCAGGGTTCTGGATGCATTACCGGTTTAATATTTTTGTTTTGTTTTTGTAGTTTGCTTATTCCATCTGCAGCCCAAAGTTAGAGATCAAAAGAGGTTTGTGTAGATGCTCTGAGACAGCAGCTGCTAAATAATTTTTTGCAACTGGATCCATTAGCGGATTCTTATTTGATTATATCTATTGTTGTTCTTATTCTCCAGTTCATGATAGTCATCAGTTTCCTTCCAATTTGTTTTAGCTGTAAATACAAAACAGGAGGAAGAAAACAATCTCGCCTTTGTGACACACAATGAATTTGGCACTGTCTGTACAGTATGTTTTAAACTCAATTCCCTTAGAAGATAGCGATTAGCAGATGTCAATGCCCAGTTTGCAAGTGGAAGCCAAGACAAAGACTACAGACCTTCACACCAACAATTTGGATAGTAACTAGGAAAGATTTTCCAGCCATATTACCTCTCTTTGTTTCCTAATGTGGCCGTAGCAATGAGGATTCAATTGTAACAGCTGTGCTGAAAAACCAGATTTTTATCAGTTTGGCATTAGTCTAGGAAGAGAAAAACACTGAGACTTAAGAGTAGAGCAGGACAGGCAGATTTAATGCACTAGATTTGCAATAAATGGCACTAAAAAATGAATGTGCTTTGCATTCTGATTTGGCTGGGAAAATGTTCAATCTCATCATGGGATTAATAGCATGCTCTGGTGAAGGAGCAGCTCTCTCTGAGGAGGAAGCCAAAACCTGAACATCACTGGGCTGTGGGCACTGCATGATTCTTTAGAAGCTGTGAGGCCCCTAAATATTTGGTCTTACAGCTTCTAGACTCTCCTAGTGGCTCCTGCTCTTAAAAGAGCTGAATTGGTGAATTGTTCAGATTGGAAAGGACTTTGGATGATCTGTAATCCAAAGTCATGCTCAAAGCAGGGTCAACACTGAATTTGGAGCAGATGCCCCAAGACTTTGTGTGGTTGGATTTGAAAATCAGTAATCTTTCAAGGAACCATTTTCAGTTATTACTGCCATACTTTTTTTTCTGCTCATATTTGATCAGAATCTTGCTCATGTGATTTTATGACCATTGTCTCATTCTTCTGCTGTGCATCTTAGTAAGGAGTCTGGCTGTGCCTTTCTCAATAATATACATCATCACACCATCACCCTCCTCCCCTCCCTTCCCTCCTCCCAACAGGTACTGGGGAGCTCCTTTTAGATACCCTGCAGAGATGCTTTTCCAGGCTGAACAATCCCAGCTCCCTCAGCCCTTCCTCAATGAGTAAAAGTGATCCAGCCCTAACTATCCTGGTGGCCTTCTGATAAACCTGCTTCGGCTGATCAATATATTCACTGAGCTGGGGCCCCAAAACTGGAAGCACCATTCTAAAAACCATGGAGTAAAGCTCTTCTCAAGTGCTCACAATGCTCTTGTTTATGTTGGCCAGAATGCTGTTGGCATTTAATGTTGCTGGAGGCTCATTGTTCCAAATGATTTTTTACTCCTTCAGGAACCCAGAAGTGGCCTTCAAGAGAACTTGCCTCATGTTTTTCTGGAGGATTGAAAATTGTCTAGTGATAATTAAAGAAGTTCTACCATACATAATAGAGTTTTAAAAAGAGTTAAAATTAATGTAGGTAATGGAAACAGTCTTCTTCCTTTTCTGTCTCACACATCTAGGAAATACAATGCCTGAGTATTTTGAATCTTGCCCTCCTTGAGGCTTTTGCAGCTAATGGCTACAAATTTTGTCTCAAGGCTAGAGCTTGCATCCTTTTTACAAAGACCCTTTCATTTTGCCAGATGTGAATTCATTGCTTGGGACTCTCTTATACCCTGGAGTATTTACATTGCTCTTTTAGCAAGAATACCAATGTTTTCCTTTTATTTGTCAGAAGGGAAGGTTACAATTTCATAGTACCTTTAGGATGTCAGAAGACCTGAAATGAGTTTTACTTTTCATTTTCATGGATGACCCAGTTTTTCAAACTTTAGGATACTGGGCATGGCAAGAAAGAAGTAGATACCTCTGCAACATATTGTACATCTTCTTAAGACATAAGATAGAAAAATTTCTGGGCTCATCTGCCTAGGACTCTCCTTCAAATTCTGTGTGCCTACAGTGCAAACACTTAACACTTTTCAATGGCAAATACTACTTATGACCCAATAAGCCTATTCTGGCCCTGGAGTTTGTATCTCTGTGTTCCAATAGTATTTTCTACCAGTTTCCCCCTAAAAACAAACATGCACTTCTTTAATTCCATCTCAGTTCAACACAGCACATTAAGTGCAAGTCAGATACAAAGTGAGTAGTAAGAAGCACATGCATAAAAATGTTTTCCTGAGTGCTGACTTCAGGAGTAGGAAAAAATGTGTGTGCATATATATATATGTGTGTGTCTGTGTGTGTGTGTATATGACATACATATGTGTACCTTCTCACTCTCTGCACTTCCTGAAAAGAGGTTGCAGTGAGGCAAATATAAGTTTACTTCTCCACATAGCAAGTGATAAGATGAACTGGCCTTAAGTTGCTACTGGGAGGTTTAGCTCACGTATTAGGAAAAATGTTTTCACTCAAATGAAAAGCCTCAAGGACAGGCTGAGACAGGTGTGGCTCTTCAGCCTGGAGAAGAGAAGGCTCCCAGGAGACCTTAGAGTAGCCTTCCAGTATCTGAAGAGGGCTACAGGAAGGCTGGGGAAGGACTACTGACAAGGTCTTGTAATGACAAGACAAGGGGCAACGGGTTTAAACTGGCAGAGGGGAGATTGAAACTGGATGTTAGGAAGAAATTCTTTCCAGTGAGGGTGGTGAGGCACTGGCACAGGTTGCCCAGGGAGGTTGTGGCTGCTCCCTCCCTGGAGGTGTTCAAGGCCAGGTTGGACAAGGCCTTGAGGGACCTGTACTAGTGGGGGGGGTCCGTGCCTAGGGCAGGGGGGTGGAACTGGATGATCCTTGAGGTCCCTTCCCACCTTACCATTCTATGATTCTATACATGATTATTAAACTGTGGAATGGGCTCTTCAGCAAAGGGGTTGAATTTCCATCCCTGGAAATGTTTCAAAGATGCATAGATGTGATGGTAAGGAGCATGGTTTAGCACCACCCTTGGTAGAGTTAGGTAATGGTTGGACTTGTTGATCTTAAAGGTCTTTTCTAAATAAATTATTCTATGATTCTATCATTTGTCTTGTAATTATGTTTTCTATTTCTGTCCACTAAAGGCTATTGAATTCCATCAATGCCTTCTGAAAGTGTGAGGTTTTTTGCACCTTATGTCTGCTCAATCTTTACTTCACTAGTTTAAAGCTAGTTTCACTTCCCACTTTCAGATTTAAGAGCACTGCTGAGACTAAGGATTTTTATCTTTTTCCTCTAAAGGTCTTAGGTACTTCACACATTGGCACAGCTACCTAACCTTACTGTTCAAATGGATGTGATCCTTTGACATGGCATACTTCATACATTAAAGCTGTTTAACTGCTTGAGATTCTGCAGCAGAAGTTGCTCTAGAATTAAGAAACTGAAATGCAGCTAAATTCTGCCATCTTAAAAGACTCAGCTGGTGATTCACTTCAGCAGCCAGCCCAGTTGAATTCTAGTCTTGGGATGGACACACCAATAACAATTTCAAACTTTGGGCGTTAGCAGGACTTCCCTGTTTTTAGCCTACCTCCCTACCTGCACTTTGCCAGTAACTCATGCCAGCCACTCAGCATGGAATCCTAATCAGACAACAGCAAAACATTTGTCCAATATTTCTTAATTTCTTTAAAACCATCTAGGCCACTTAGTACTCCTGAAGCCTAGCTGAACTCTCTCCTTTCTGCCATCCACTTTGTGACTTTGCCTTTGCCAACACCGATTCTGACACTCTATGTGCCCCATAGCAGATTAGTTTTTCATTCGGTTCCTGCCATGTTTTTTCTGTTCATTGAATTTAGGAGAAATGAGGGATGCCAGGGTCACATTACACAATCCAGCAATGTGCCTGGAGCCAGTCTCCAGGTAATCATCCTAAGTATGCTAGCTGAATGTCACCCCATTCCCACAGTGAGTCTTGTGTAGCTACAGAGTCCACGTAGCTGCATGTTTTAACCACCAGTTGTTATAGCGGTAACAGTGCACTTGGAGGAATTGCCATCAACCAGATTGTTCCTTTATGCTTGCCTAGTCAATAAAGTTTAAATAATATCTAATTCAAATACAGCACTAGTCTATAAAAATTATAGGCAGGGAATACAGCAGAATTCAAATTACCTGTATGTTCTCTGGCAAAGAAGTACCTATAAAACCTAGAGCAAATTTACATATTAACTTGCATTTTTATGCTTTCTGCTTTTGAGAAGCCTAAGTCAGGCTTGCTTACAGAATAATCACTTTAAGAGACACTGAGTAAAATCTCTGTACTTTACATCCACATTTTGGAAGACTGTTAACAGATTCTAAGTACATCTATTGCTCCTTAGAAGCTTAAAATCACTTATCAAACACACCATTGGTCCATGAATATAAAAGCAATAGTCAGCATGTAAGAAATAAGGACTACATTGTCTAAAATTTATCAGGCATTTTTCCTTTATGTGTCTGTAAATGTTAGCACACTTCTTCCAGACTTCTGAGCTATTATGTCACAATAAAGTTGATTTCCTTCAAAAACAAAATACAATAAAGAGATTTTTACACAAATATTGTGCGAATGTTATGCGTACACTGTGATTACACAGTCAATCATTGAAGGATAATTTTACAAGCATTTCTCATTAAATGTTTTCAAACCACAAAATCTTTTCTGGTGGTATGAAATCATAACTCTGTTAATGAAAAAAATCTTTTCCAGAAAAATGCTTCATTCATTCGTACATAGTTGCAATGTAGTCTTGATGCCAAAAGCAAAGTCACAGTTGGGCAGTAACATTGTCAGAGAAGGGCAATGGCTTCTGATGGATAATTACAATATTGCTGATGTACCTTCTTTTCTATTGCTCTATACAGGAATGAAAGATCATTTTCATACAATCTAATCCTGCAATATCCTGGCAAGATCTCTCCTGAACTACACTGCTATGGCTTTTCAATCTTTTCTCTTTTCTTTTCTTTTCTCTCTTATTTTCTTTTTTTTTTTCCTCTTCTTTTCTCTTTTCTTTTCTTTTCTTTTCTTTTCTCTTTTCTTTTCTTTTTTCTTTTCTTTTCTTTTTTCTTTTCTTTTCTTTTTTATCTTTCCTTTTCTTTTCCTTTCCCCTTTCCTTTCCCCTTTCCCCTTCCCTTTCCCCTTTCCTTTCCTTTCCTTTCCCTATTCAGAGAAATTTTAAGCTCACTCAGAATATTATAAAATATTCTTGGTGAGTTAAAACTATCTAGCCTGTTTGGTTTAATTAATTAAGATTATTAAGTGCATCATAACCCTGTACACAAAGAGACAATACTCATAAATCATTAGACAGCCTAAATTAATTGCCATAGGTAGCACTCTGCCAATAGCACATATAATTACTTCTTGGTTGTATAGAGTGGAATATCAGAAAGTTGCTTCTAGCTCTAAGGGAAAAATGAAAAATTAATATATCTGATAAAATGCCTAGGATGCCTAGAATGCTTGCAAGTTTTCCAAAGTGCATTCTGCTTGTAAATGACACTCTTCTGAGTCTTTGTCCTGCATATCTATGCCTATCCCTCACATCAAACATAAACATTTTTTTTCTGATTGAATTGTCAATCCAATACCAATGAAACCATGTCTTCAGGGCCACAGACTGAAAAAAGACAACTTTGAGTAAACGGACCTGGAACAAAGCTGGAGACTTTTACTCCTCAGAATTGTAGCAGGCTGAAGATACAAAGCTGGAAAAGAAATCTCCATTCAAATGGAGATTAATGTTGCATACACAAAACTAATTACTAAAACTCATCAAGCTTGGATTATAGTGAGTTGAAATAAGCTGTATCCTTCACCCCTCCTTCCCAAGTATCAGCCAGCATAGTACATGGACGTACCACACCAGATTGCATGGTAGGGGTCTATCCTACCTTGCACTGTTTAACTCAAATCCATTTGAAATCAATTTATAGATTTCTACCTTTACTATTTTATACTCCCATGGAAACTTGACTCATGGAAAACACAAACATTAAACATTTCATAAGACTAGTATATAAGAATCCAGCTCTTGGTCATTTCAACGAGATGGAATAAAAATCATGCCAGCTATTTATTTCCACTTTCATGTCTCTTGCCAGGGAAAGCCCTGAAAGATGACATGTAGTTGGAGACAGAGTAAAAGTTCTTTATATTGATAGAGTCATAGAATTTGAGAAGTCATAGATTGAGGAAGACCTTTAAGATCATCAAGTCCAACTGTAAACCTAACACAGCCAACTCCATCACTAAACCATTTCAGCAGGGATGGTGATTCTATCATTTGCTTCCGTTATGGAGGAGGTAAGTAATTAACATGAGATTATATTTTTCCAAAATTACTATTGTTTATTAATTTTCAATACTCAGGAGTCTCGCCCCCCTGACCACTAATTTTAATAATAATTGGCTCTTTGCACGGTTATGGAAACATTATACAGAGGAATATAGGATCTGGAAATAACTAGCAATAGTATAGAAACATTAATTGAGCTCAATTGAACTGGAAGAGAAGGGTCCTGTGGCTGATATCCTGCTTGTCCTCTAAATGGACTCAGGAAGCTCCTTTCTGCTTATGGCAGAAGGGAACTGGTGAATTACAAGAGGCTTTAAGTATTTACTCACTAAATACTAGTCTCCTGATACCCCAGGACTAACTACAGCTTTAGACAGCACCCAAACGCTTTCAGGGAATTCTGTTACTGTCCTGTCAGCTGCTGAGACTTCTGATTTTTCCCAGGCTGCTGGGGAAAGGATGCAGACAATCTCTGACCTGGTCCTGGCTCCTCTGGGCGATCTGTGTGTTCAGGACTTTCTGCCTTGGCAGGAGACTTTCAGGTGTAGGCAGGATGTCTTGTGGTGTGCAGTCTCAACACAGATGTCAGGCTGGCTATGCAGGCTGGTTATGTGCAGGCATTTAGAGCCTGTTCCTGGTAAACTCAAGGCAGGTAGTTTCCAGGCAGTTCAGGATACAATAAGGCAGTGAGCAATGGCAGCAGGCAGTAGCAAGCAGCAAGCAAGCACAAATACAATGGCAGAGCAGGTTGTGTCACCTGCTCATCTCCTTTTATCAATACAGCCCGAGACTAAGGGGCCTTTGGACACAGAATAGCCAATCAGAATGGCAGTTAGCCAAGCTAGACCATATTAGGTGAAGCCATAGGCTTGCTTTACCCTTTCAAGGGCAGAACCCAGGCCTTGCACAAGGCAGACACAAGCTGAGCCTGTGCACCTTGTTTACTACAGGATGTAAACAACTCTGGCCGGGCCAGGATCCCTATACTCAGTAGCTCCAGGTTCTTTGTCCTCTTTCCTGTGGTTGCTTCTCCCCACAGCAGAAGGAGGGAGAGCAGAAAAACATACCTGGGCAAGCCAGGACATGTATAAGCCTATTTTGGCCTGCTTAGGCCTACCATTGCAACTTCCCTGGTCAGCCTATTCCAAAGCTATCAGCCCTTTCAGTAAGGACATTTTTCATAATATCCGGTCTAAACTCCTCCTGGTGCAACTTGAGGTCATTTCATCCTACCACTTGTCACTTGGAGAAAAACTGATATTCACCTCACTACAACCTCCTGTCAGGTAGAGAAGCGATGAGGGCTCCCCTCAGCCTGCTTTTCTTCACGCTGTACAATACCAGTTCCCTCAGACACTGCTCCTGGCAAGACCTGCTCTCCAGACTCTTCGCCAGCTTTTTCCCCTTCTCAGGACCCACAATGGCATTTCAATGTCTTTCCTGCAGCGAGGGGCCCAAAACTGAACAACAGTACTCAAGGTGTGACCTTGCCAGTGCTTACTACAGTGCAACAACCTTTTCCCTGGTCCCACTATTCCTGATACAAGCCAGAATGCTGTTGGTTTTCTTTGCCACCTGGGCACACTGCCAACACATTCAGCTGGCTGTCAAACAACACCTCCCAGTCCTTTTCTGCTGGGCAATATTCCAGTCCTGCTTCTCCAAGCCTGTAGCATTGCATGGGCTGTGACCCGTGTGCAGGACTCAGCATTTAGCCTTGTTGAATCTCATGCAATTGGTCTCCATCTATCCAGCTTATCCAGGTCCCTCTGTAGAGCCTTTTTGTAATATTATATTTACAATAGGACCTATTTATGATGTCTTTCCATTATATACAGCAAGTTGCCTTAGATAAGAAGGTTCATAATAAGGCTGGAATAAATCTGGAATGTTACATTTCCTGTAGGTATGAAATATAAAGATCACTTGATCTTGTGCTTAATTTTTTTTCCCTTTGACAAATACTTTCTGTCATGTGTGTTTTCCTTCAGAAAAGTTAAAACTGCACTCTGAATTCACGGTGCCATAAAGAAGTTCAATGATTGGCATTTTTTGCACCCAAACATGAATTTTATGCACTGTACAAGCTGCACTTGCATGATCGGGTTATGCAATTTCACAATCTTTGAGCAAACTGTCACATTCTTCCCATCAAAACTCAAGACCATCACCATTCAGTGGGAGCCTCAAAGTTATGTAGAAGAAGGCATGGACAAGCCACAAGGCACATCCCAGCTAGAGCTGCTGCAGAGCAGTGTATCAAAGATCACAGAATCATCTTGATAGTTTTCCAGCTGATATCCCTCAAGTACTCATAATTGCAAGAGAATACAAGTGGAAATATAAAGAAATGATGAGGCTAAGGGATATATGAATGTTCATCCATGTGCAAAATGTAAATGTGAATTTTCCACACAGTATTGTAGTCTACTGCCAGTCTGCTTCCTTAGCAGTTACCTTTTTACTAGACTTTCCTTCTGTAAGGGTGGTTTGCATTTACTCCAGGGAATTTTTGCTGATTCTAGAGGCTTTTAAACTAAAATAGCTGCGTAAGCAGAAAGCTGATGTTACTATTGTGTTAAAATGAGGAGTTCATATATAGTTTGAGGTTGGAAGGTAAGGAAAGACAAAAGTGAGGCCCCTTCATTTTGACAGCTGAATTCCAACAGCACTTGGAAGAGGGAGATAAGATTAAAACCTCCACCATTCATAAAATGTTCCATTTAGTCAAAATAGTCCTTATCTTTTAGCTTTTTAAGATAAACTTCTCTAACATAAACTGCAATTATAGGAAGTATTTCAGGAAATTATTGCATTACAAAGGAACGTTTTGTAATAATATGCATAATAAATACTGTAGACATTAGCAGGTTTAATTCTTCTGAGGAGGCCATGCTTGCCCTGGTCATTGGCTGATATTCAAGGGGAGAAAATATTTGTTTTAAAAGGTGATAGATTATTTTTGATAATACTTTGCCAATACTTATTTTTTAAATCTTTTACAGCAAATCCTTTTCTCCTCTGCTCTGAGAGTAGTTCTTCAGTCATTTCTCCTTTTGTCTCTTATGCATTAATGTATCTTCAACTGCTTCTTCCTCTAGGACTGTTTATTTCCTCTTATGCTAACTGTGATTGGTACCAAGGAATAAGTCACCTAGTGGGTGCTCTTTTTTGTCACTTGTGCTCCCTAATGAATCTATTGAAAGTCAAACATTCCTCATCTTGCTTATATTACCCAAAATCAAATGGAATTGCTGCAGAAATAAGACTTGCTAAATTTGATCTTACCAACATATTCCAGCTAGTTAATTTAGCATCAAAATTGTTGTGTGGATTTTGGCTGAGGTAGATTTTATTTTATTCATAGTATCTGTGATGGGGCTATGGTTTGGATTTGTAGTGGAAACAGTCTTGACAATACAGGGATGTTTTAGTTACTCCTGAGCAGTGCTCACAGAGAGTCGAGGTGTTTTCTGCTCCTCACATCACTCTACCAGCCAGTACAAGTAGTTGGGAGGGGACACCACATCATTCCATCAGCCAGTACAAGTAGTTGGGAGGGGACACAGATGGGACAACTACCTGCACCTAACCAAAGAGATATTCCATACCATAAAAAAATCGTGCTCAGCATATAAAGCTGGAGGAAGAAGAATGAAGCAAAGGGACATTTGGAGTGATGATTTTTCTCTTTCCAAGTAATCATTACATGTGATAGAACCTTGCTTCCCTGGAGGAGATGTATGAGCATCTACCTGCTAATGGGAAGTGGTGAATAAATTCCTTGGGTTTGCCTTGCTTGTTGTGCATGTGGCTTTCCCTGTCTCTACCTAAACCCACAAGTTTTCTCACTTTTACTCTTCTAATTCTGTCCCTTATCCAAATGTGGGGTAAGAGTGAGCAGGATGCTATGTGGGACTTAGCTACCAGGTGGAGTTACACACATTTAGCTTGGTAAATAATCAGGTTGTTATTTTACCTTTCATGATCCATACAATGATAATTAACTAAGGTGTACTCAACATTTCCAAGGCTTACAGTAGTAATAGTAATAACACTAATAAGACACACGCCCTGTTCTTTGCCTAGTGTAGTAAGTCCCTCAACTCAATGAATGCAGATTTGTTCTTGTGGTCCAGGCTTGGCATTTAACCACCAGCTCATGATACAGTACCACTACAAAAGATTACATGTAAGAAGATGCTTAGTATGAAGCTGAAATTGCTTCATTAGTTCTTTCCCAGGTATAGATACTGAACCTTCCCACACAGGGAGGCAGTTCCTGTTGCAAGGGAGTTGGAACTAGATGATCCTTGAGGTCCATTCCAACCTTACCATTCTATGATTCTATGATTTGTTCTGTTTCGAGGGTGTCACGAGGAGCCCTCAAAACCATGAGTTGGCCAAATTAACATTATCTCAAATATTCTTGGATTTCTAAGCTCCTTTGGGTTTCTTTGCTGACGGGCTACATTTTTATTACACACATTCTGTTCTCCCCAACTGCACCACGTGGTAGCTTTCACAGGCTTATTTAACGTTGTTGAGGTTTCCTTACCTTGTGCTGACAAGCGCTTTAGAGGCTTGCGGCTGGAGGCATGTGTTCAACATTCGCCACAAGCTTGTACAAAGGTCTGAGCAGCAATACAGTTAGGCTTGCTTAGAATTTCCTCACCCTAAAAAACAAATGAACAGCTGTGGAAAATGTGAGTCCCTTTGTTCTCAGTGGAGAAGAAGTGCTTTTGACTATGTTTTTTTTAAAAAGTTTTGGGCTTTTTTGTTTTGCAGAAGATTTTTTTTTTTTTAAGTACTTGAATTATTTGAAAATTTACAGTATGTACAAAATGAATTCACAGTCTTGTAAAGGGGATGTTCATGTTAAAATAATTAGGTTTTAAAGCATTTAAAATGATTAGTTCCACATATTACGACTAATAGAAAAGGTTCATTTATTTTCCATTGCTTAGAAGTTCACTGACATTACTGAGCTCTCTGAAAAGAATATGATAGTTCATAGCAGCAGCAAAAGTGAGCAAAAACTAAGTATATATTCAAGTCCAAACTTTGTACTCCTAACAGTTGGGCAGTCTCTCACANTGTTCAATGCCAGGTTGGATGAGGCCTTGAGTGACCTGTACTAGTGGGAGGTGTCCCTGCCTATGGCAGGGGGTTGGAACTAGATGATCTTTGAGGTCTCCTTCCAACCTTACTATTCTATGATTCTATGATTCTATGTCAATAGCTTTTGCTTGAGCTACATTGAGGCTTACACATGTACACACCTGTCCTGTGTCCATCCATCCATTTATCCAGCCCACCACTGCTAGTTACTGCTGTTGAGATAGCTACTTAACTAAAAATGGAAACTAAAGAGTCTGTTTTATACTAACATAGCCAGGAGCTAAAACCTCAGTCACTCCTTAAGCCATACAGATAGGCAGTAAAGAACATGCCCAATGGAGTCATTAAATACAGAGAGGATATTTATGTAGCAATATACAGTGTTGGTGTTGCTTGTGTATCAGGTATACAAAGAAAGGTGTTTATGACCTGTTTTTGCAGGGAGCTGTGTGTTTGGACTGCCACATCCAACTACCATAAAAGAAGATGAGTAACCTACCAGCCCTCTTGTGCTGCTAGATGAAGTTAAGTAGCTGTTACTGTACATTCAGCATGTTTGAAAAGAGGAGATGTGAATTTCCTTTCCTTGAAATTGAAGTATATGTGTAGTACCAGTGCAATCACAATACAGTCTGCTTTTGTTAATTTTACAGCCCTTTCTGATTCTTCTGACATCTGTGCATGAAAAGGAGTGAGGCAATTAATCTCATGTTACAAGTTGAGAGGTAAAAGCTGCTAATGGCTGATACCAAGACTGAGTGGGAGGACACACAATGAACTCTGGCAATAGAGAGTTTGCCAATAATCCTCTTCAACTACATTGTGTCTGAAAGGAACTGTAGAGTCATGACCAGACCATAGGATAATCCTGAAGCAGCTGAGATACACCTGTGAGTGCATACAAGCCACGAAATGTAGCATGCTTAAGTTGTTGTATGCTCTCATTTGAGAAAAAAGACATTCATAAATGCTCTAAAGACCATAAAATATTGTAACTATATTATGTGTGAATGATTTATAAAAACAGAAAAGGAAATATTTGTTTTTTCAGATGTGGCTCACAATGCCACACATATCACCTCTTTCTATTTCTTCTCTTCTCCCAGACATAAGAAACTTTACATTTGTATCTGTTTTAATTATTTGCAGGTCCTGTTTGGTAAATTCAGATGGAGCCAAAGTGATCAGATAGCTCCATTAACTTTTCTCCTTGTTGAGACCACCAAGGTGATGTGTCTATTTCCAAGAAGAATAAAAATATCATTAGAACAGTATATATCTTCAGTGTGATTGTATCCCTAACACTGTTACCATTGAATCCAATCTGCATTTTAAACTGCATTTTAAACTGTTTTTGCTTCATTGCCACTGTCTCTATTATAAGCATTCCTATTAAAGAACACTTCAGGAACATACATTGTGGGCTTATAATAGAATTATCCTTTGGCTTGGTGGCAAGTATTAGGTGATTTTTCCAGCAAAATGTTAGGCTAGTTGCAAGGCCCAAAATTAAAGAGCAGGCCTTCCCGGGCAGATCTGAGGGAAGTGAAACCCAGAAAAGCAGACATCCTTTGCTATCACCTTGTAGAGGACTAGGAAAAAAGAAAGGCTCCATTTACACTGATGAATGAAACACAACTCTGGCAAAAGCTTAAGAGAGAAAGTAATCAGACTTCAGCATACTTTGGTCCTAAGAATGATCAGCAAAGTAAAAAGAAAATTCAGCATATCCAAAAAACCCAAGATGAAAGAGAAGCCTAAATTTCTCATTAAAAAAAAAGGTGGACAAATTACAATAAACCCTTAAAAAACCGAAATTATCTCTTCTTCAGCCAAAATCCCCTATATTTCATTAGTATANACTAGACACAGTACTCCAGATATGGCCTCACCAGGGCAGAGTAGAGGGGTAGGAGAACCTCTCTTGACCTACTTGAATGTATTTGTCAAACAAACAAACAAACAAAACCCAAAACAAAAAAAAAAAAAAAAACCAAAAAAAAAAAAAAAAACCAAAAAAAAAAAAAAAAAGCAAGTAAAAAAATCCAGTGGTCTTTACATTTCATATTTACCTCCATATTCTCACTCCTCTCTCCAGCTATGCAAGTGTTTTTTGTTTTTTCCTCTTCTTAAATATAGTATCACAGAGGCACTACCAGCATTGATGACGACCTTGGCCTTTCCCAGAAACAGGTCCATCTTGGACACAGCTGATACTGGCTCTATCAGACATAGGGGCAGTTTCCAAAAGCTTCTCGTAGAACCAATCCCTATAGCCCTCCCACCTCCCAAAACCTTGCCACACAAGCCAAATACAGTGGGTTATAAGGTATATGGAAACTTGACTGGACCATCAGCCTTAATGGCTTGTGATCAGTAGTACAAAGCTTTGCTAACAATTTGTCATTAGTCAGTGAAGAGTCAATATCAATTTAGCATGTTTATTAATAACCTGATAGATGGGGATGGAAAGCACTGGTAGCAAATTTACAGATGATACACAATTAAGGGACAGTCAGTAAGATCTAGGACAGGGCTACTATTCAGAGAGACAATAGAGGACAGGAGAAACGAATTGACTGCAGCCTCATGAAGTTCAGCAAAGTAAAATCCCAAATCCTGCCTTTTGGGTAGAAAAATCCCATGAACCAGTCCAGGCTGCAGTCCAACTCATGGGAAAGTAGTTGTGTAAGAAAGGAATTGGGGGTTCCAGCACACAAAAAGGCAGCAGACTTCTGGACAACATGTGCAAGACTACAGTCAGCAGGGGGAGGAAATAATTCTTCCTCTCTAATCAACGCTTGTGAGAACACATCTGGAGCACTGTGTCCACACACCTCGGTGGATTTTGTTTCCTCTGGAAAGGGTAGTTTATTAAGAGATGGGGAAGAGTGGCTCGTATAATCTCCAAACAGAGGATTTTGGCAGAACATACAGCTTAAAAAATGTTATTGTATATCATGAAAGCTATTCCTGCTGTGCTGATGGCTAATTTATGTCTCACTCACTTTCTACCTTTATTTCTTTCTCAAAATATATATAAACTCAACAGATGTGGGCATAGATTAAGAATTAATGCTTCATTTGAATACCTACTCACAGTGCAGAAGTATTATCATGCTGTAAGTATATTGTATGCTTTATTATGTAACTAATACCTAACAGTTTGGATCATTGACTTTTTTATTCTGGATTCTGTGTTAAAAGTTTCAGAACTTGATGCTATTAGTTGCATTCAAGAGTCTTTATTGGATAGCTATATTGAGATAGTTTCCATACTTAGAATGTGGGTAGGAGGCTTAGACATTTCTCCATCCTATCAAAGTAATTTTTAATTTTCTTGAATTTCCTGAATTCATATTTTTAAATTACATTTTGTAGAGAAGGAAAGTTCCAACCATTATCCAGTCATTGTTGTGGTTCTTGGCATTACTGTATGGTCCTTTTTTGCCTTGTCTTTGAGAATTCTTCTTGGAGTATGGTTTTGATGATAAAACATAACCCTGTTGTGAAATTCCACATGCAAGTTACTCAGTTTAGCATAGCTGGAAAGGAGACATTCACAAATGTAGTGAGTGAACCATGCATCATATTAGCACAGAGACACAGAATCACACAGAAGGTTAGGGGCTAGAAGGGACCTTGAGAAATCACTTAGTCCACCTCCCCCTGCCAGAGAAGGATCACCTGTACCAGATCACACAGGAAGACATCCAGGCATATTCAAGATCCAGTTCTACTTATTAACATGGAATAGTTCTACCATGAGACCCTGCAGGAATACAACTCAGTTCTACCTTGCTATTACTGTGGCCAAACCACACTGAAATGAAAAAGCTCAGCAAAGTTCTCCTAAACAGAGTCAATCATGGGCTTGATAACAACTTGATGCTAAGAATTCTAAGAGAATTAGGTTCTATCCATAAATTTTCACATTTTCCTTACAAAATTTCATCTAGACCAATCAATTTGCTTGGTGATCGAGTATAAAAGCCTCACTTTCTACTTCTAGTAAATAAATCAGCAGAGAAAATGACTCAACCAACCGTCACAGAATCATAGAATGGTAAGGTTGGGAGGGACCTCAAGGATCATCCAGTTCCAACCCCCTGCCACTAGCACAGGTCACTCAAGGTCTCGTCCAACCTGGCCTTGAACACCTCCAGGGAAGAAGCATCCACAACAAATCACACAAATACATATTCCAGCTCCCCGTTATATTCTGGCTGGCCTCAGAGCGCTGGTGAGGATAAAAAGATTTAATACAGGCATAATCATTAAGCATAAACATAAAAGATAATTCACACTATTAGCTGAGATTTTCAGGTTATATTTTCTGGATGCAGAGGTGCTATCCAATGGGTCAGATGAATCACATTCTAAAATTGCCTGGATCTACTCAGCTCAAAAAAAGCTCCTGGGTTCAGCTCAGATGCAGATGTATCCCTTGCATGCAAATGAGGTTATGAATATAAGAACACAGTACAATGAGTCCATGCTGGATATGAATAGAGACCTGTCTAGGCTTGCACCCTAACTGCAACAGTGACTAATAAAATATGCAGGAGGAATATGAAGGCATAGTTGTAAACTATATTTTGATACTATAATACAGAGTGTGCACATTTTCTCACTTTCTTCTGTATTAGAAGTGAAGAACATAAATACAGAATAAAACCATAGAAATACTTCCTCTAAATAGTATTCTATCATTTGGTTAACTGTGGCCTTGCAACCTACTGAGCCACGAGGTGGAATCCTCTGCATTTTGAAGTCTTTGATTGATTTTTTTTTACAATGAATTTGTCTATACCTATTAAACCCAGTCAAAGGTTTAGCAACATTAAGTGAGATACATAATTGACCATTACACCTCTACTGGATTATGTTGAATGCTAAGATTTTTTTTCTCCCCTATGTATCTCCTCTATGTTTTAATGAAATATATATTCCAATTTTTGAAACTTTGTTCTTTTTGTGATTAGATAAAGAATACTCATTTATATTTTGCAGCTTAAAAATACATGGCCCTGAGGCAAAGTCAGAGCAAAAGGAGAATAGTTGTAGAAGTCATTACGGAGGACAAACTCTACATGTTCTTGAATTAAATTAAAAATTGGTTTAGCCCTGGGAAAGAAAAATCACTCATTTGTCTAACATAGCAAATAAACTTTGCAGATGGTTCTAACTTCAGGAGAGGCATCTAGACAAATAACACATGACTCATGTTTTTCCCTATTTTATTCAGTTTCTTAATTCATGTCATGAAATATTGCAGATGAATGACTACTGCTGTGAGAAAAACACATTATTGACTCTTTAACTTCCAGCTGAAAAAAAAAAAAACAACCTACTGAAAAAGCCCTCTAATTCTTCAACATTTATAACCATTGGAAAGCTTTTTGACCGTGGTAATAAATTCTGTAATGACTATTAACTTACTGTCTGCCTGTTAAGAATTTTGGGAAGCTAATGTTTTAATTTTTATTTACTATAAATTCATATAACAATGGAGTGGGGTTCATTCCTTGATGTGCAGGTTTTGGCTAGGATAGATTTAATGGGCTTTGCAATAGCTTGTATGGCACCATGGCTTATATTTGTGACCCAAACGGTATAGGCAACACATCAGTGTCCTGGTTATTGATGCACAGCTCTTACACAGCATCAAGGCTTTAACATGTCACCCTGCCAGTGATGAGATGTTGGGAAGGGACACAGCTGGGATAGCTGAGCAAGAGGTATTCTGTAACATGTAGCTCAGCAAAAAAAGCTGGAGGAAAGGAGGAGGAAGAGTGTTTGTCTTCCTAAGCAACTGTCGTTATGTATGATGGAATCCTGCTTTCCTGGAGACAACTAATGCATATTGGAATCCTGCTTTCCTGGAGACACCTAAACGTCTGCTTGGTGATGAGAAGCTGTGAATGAAGCCCTTGTTTTGTTCCGTGTGTGCACACAGCTCTGATTTACCTGTTAAACTGTCATTACCTCAACCCTCAAGTTCTCTCTTCTTCATCCTTCTGCTTCCCTCTCCCATCCTGCCAGGGGAGAGTGAGTGAGCAACATTCTATCATCTGTTAAAGATTCCCTGTAGATTGCATTTGGAAAATCATTTTAATTTTTGGTATGGGTGGGGCTAAAGGATTAAAAAATTGTTATGATTGCCAGGTTGTACAGGCCTGTCATTTATGGACAGTAGTATTTCTTAAAGCAACACTGACACAAAGCCGCCTGTTAAAGATCTTCAATAAAATACGTGGCTTGGGTCAGAAACCAATAGCAAATTGTTTCTCTTCAGACTGTGGAGTGTATGCTTGAAATATTGTTACATTGCTTTGGCCCCAGAAATACAGGTATCTGTCCCTAAATCTCTAAGAGACACATTTATTAATGCTCCCTCCCTGGAGGTGTTCAAGGTCAGGTTGGATGAGGCCTTGAGTGACCTGTGCTAGTGGGAGGTGTCCCTGCCTCTGGCAGGGGGTTGGAACTAGATGATCCTTGAGGCCTCCTTCCAACCTTACCATTCTGTGATTCTATGAAACACCTAAAGAGACCCAACTTCCTAGCTTCAACTGGATGTTTATCTCTAAAGGCTAATTTTTGAGAAAAATAAACTGTACTTAGAACACTTAGAACCAAACCTGCTAATTTAGTTAAAGGTGAAGAATTTCTTTCAAAATAATTTTAATTCCTTCAGTCTTTGTTCAGCAAAATAGGAAAAATGTTCTGAATAAAGTGCAGAAGCATTCTGCTGCTGTTGCACATCCAGAAAGTAGCTTGTGTTTTAGCTTGCTCATATCTATCTCTGCTTCTTAGACACTGTTGTTGTTTGTAAATTAGATCCTAAGAAATTTAAGTACTACCTAAAATCTATTTTTGGGTGACTTTCCACCTTTTCTCTGTTTCCACATTCCCATGAATGACAAATTAATAATAATAAGGAAATACTACTTGAAATATTTTTCTGCATAAATTTTCCTAAATATTAGTGTTTGGGTTTGGAGTTTTTGGGGGCTGTTTTGGGTTTGTTGTTGTTTGTTTTATTTTGTTTGTTTGTTTGGGGTTTGGTTTGGTTTGAGTTTTTTGTTTGTTTATTTTGGTTTGTTTTATTTTTTTTCCCCCCTACAAAAGGAAAGTTGATGTTCATTCCACAGACCAAGTGGGCTGCAGTCTTATATGTAAAAGTCAACTGACTAAAAATCTGAACACTTCCATATAACCTAAGAAGGGCAACTCATCCAAAGCCATAAAGACAGAAGATATGGAAGCAACAACAGACAAATACCAGTTCTGGAATACTAAAAGATTTTAAAAACAGTAGGACATGTACCTTGATGTTGTTTTTTATACAAATTATCTGGAATATAAACATTTAAAAAATACAGAGCCATTCTCACACACACCTGGTATAATATTTTTTTGCAGAATAATGAGGAATCAACTATTTGCATTTTTTTTTTAAGCATTCAGATCATAGACTTATAAAATGGATATTGACAAGTTGCTAAGTATTAAGCACAATGCACGCTAGACTGTGACAAACTATAAAACATATATTTTTTTTTCATTGATATATGTTTTGCATAGCTCTGAACATTTGCATCCCCTGGATTTAGATCAAGTTGTTAGGCAAGAAAAGTAAAAGGGTTGCCTAAGTAAGCAGGATCCTGACAGGAATTTAAAGGCAGATTTATAGCTCTGAGTGCAAGGTTCCTTTGTTCTACCCTTAAGGTAGAATTGCTTTGCCAAGTCAAAACAAATAAATAAATAAAGAGATCAAAGAGCACCAAAGCATTGGGGAACTCCCTGGGCCTAGTAAAGGAGAGAGACAAATGACCAAAAGCTACCCAAAATGCACTGATGTAGGAAGGAGAGTTACAGTGCACAATTCGATGGACTGTTCTGGAGTACTGTGTGCAGCTCTGCAGCCCCCAACACAAGACGGAAATGTTGGAGCCAGTCCAGAGGAGGCCATGAAGAAGCTCAGAGGGCTGTAGCAGCTCTATTATGAGGACAGGATGAGAGAGTTGGGGCTCTGCAGCCTGCAGAAGAGAAAGCTTCAAGGAGACCTTGGAGTGGCCTTCCAGTATCTGACGGGGGCTACAGGAGGGCTGGGGAGGGACTATTTACAAGGTCTTGTAATGACAGAATGAGGACTAATGGGTTTAAACTGGCAAAGGGGAGATCTAAATGAGATGTTGGGAAGTCCTTTGCAGTGAAGGTGGTGAGATATTGGCACAGGTTTCTCAGGAAGATTGTGGATGCTCCCTCCCTGGAGGTGTTCAAGGTTGGATGAGGCCTTGAGCGACCTGTTCTAGTGGGGGGTGTCCCTGCCTATGGCAGGGGATTGGAACTGGATGAGCTTCGAGTTGCCCTCCAACCTAATCCATTCTATGATTCTATGATTCTGGACTTCAGCTAACATCTCTGTGAAGCACCAGGTTCAATCTTTGAGATCAGTTCCTCAAAGGGAGGTAGCATTACAGAGTGGAATACAGTAAGCTAGATCTTGGATATACTTTCATCTATTCTATGTGATTGACATGCAACTTTTGGTATTGAGGCTATTGCCTGTAATATCTACAGAAAGCAAGCTGGAAGATCAGAGAGACTGAAATCATTATACCCCAGGGTTATCTAGTGACAAGAAAGAAATATTCAACCATTTTCATTGGCATCTGTTTCCATAGAGCCTGGTGCTGCCAGTCATTTGGAGGAGAACTGTTTTCTTCAAAATGTATAGAGAGTTTCAATACTGCCTTAGGGATTTTTAAAGTATTATTGTTAATTCAGTTTTCATTTGCCAGGTATATCTTAAATAGGTGCCAAGAGGCAGATACGATTGTTTGGAATACCATAGGTAGGTACTTCAGGAGGGAAAAAAACTGTTAAAAGAGCATTCACTTTGATAGCTGTGATTATTATAACTGCCTCATAGCAAAAAACAGACATTACCCTTTCTCTGAATCCTTTATGAGTTTTTTCTTTGTGAAGAGTGAGTCTTTACCTAGTCTTGTTTTAAACTAACAGGAGCTCCTCATTTTATTAACAACAAAATCCACTTTCAAAGTCCATATTCTTATGATTAGATATTATCATACTATTTGTGTTGTATTGCTCTACTTGCCACCAGCAACTAATTGTGTATCAACATAACGACATCTCTGCATCGACATATCAACATCTCTGTCCCACATGACATCCTGGTCACCAAACTAGAAAAACATGGACTTGATGTGTGGAGAACTGCTGGATAAGGAATTGGCTGGATGGTGGCACACAGAGAGTGGTGATCAAGGGCACAATGTCCACCTGCAGACCAGTGACAAGTGGCATCCCTCAGGGGTCAGTGCTGGCACCAGTGTTGTTTGACATCTTTGTCAGTGACATGGACAGAGGAATCAGTGCAGCCTCAGCAAGTTTGCAGATGACACCAAGCTGTGTGGCACAGTCGACTTGCTAGAGGGCAGGGATCCATCCAGAGGGACCTGGACAGGCTGCAGAGGTGTGCCCAGGCCAACCTCATGACATTCAACAAGGCCAAGTGTAAGGTCCTGCACCTGGGTAGGCACAATCCCAAGCACAACTCCAGGCTGGGTGGGGAATGGCTGAGAGCAGCCCTNGACCTGTCCTAGTGGGAGGTGTCCCTGCCTATGGCAGAGGGTTTGGAACTAGATGATCTTTGAGGTCCCTTCCAACCTTACCATTCTATGATTCTATGATTCTGTAAAAGCAGGCAACACTGATTGTTATGGACATAAAATATCAACTGTGCTTTGGTCATCAGTCTAAAGCATAGCAACATATGATGACTGCCTCAATCCTTCTCAACCAAACTCAATACAACAGTCCAGAAGTTACCTCTGGCTCAGGAAGCCCTGACAGTTTTGGCTGTTGGAAGGTGGATGCTTATATCCTCCCACATTTTTCATTTCTTAAGTATTTTCTAGGAACATGCTGCTTATTCTTGAAGAAAGGAGCCTAAGACAGATGAAATTTGGATCTCCTTCCAGTGAGACCATTCTTTAGACAAATCTATAAAACTTGTGTACTTCACTGGGATCACTTGATGATGAAGAACTAATTTGTAGGACAATGTATTTGAAATTAAATCAGCTTAAAATGAGACACTGGCCTAATTCTACTGTGGTTTATCTGGTCTCAGCTCTCTTTTTATTCCTCAGCTAATGTCCTATAGTGCCATAAACAAACATCACTCACAATATTTTCAACTTCCCTCTTTGTAAAGCAGTGATAGTTATGCATATCCACTCTCCTGGTAATTATGTGGGCCATTTTGAGCTCTGTTTTATTAAAAGACAGAGTATATTCTTATCAATTTAAAGGAAAAGTGTCTAATCACTAACACATCTACTATAGTTGAGAAAATATGGGTGCAGGCCACATAAACACAAAATAGCATCACTTGTGATGATATAATTGTATTGAAAAAAACATCCACATGGCAACACAGACCTGTCAGAGTCTGCAGCTGACTGGTCCCTTACTAGCCCAGTGGCTTTGAGCATGTTTATTGTCAAGAATGAAGTTCACTTCCTAATATAAACAAGATGATGGCTGGTTAGACAGAGACCTAGCAGTAGTTCAGGAGCGTGATAAAGGACAGATTGATGTTCTCTTATTTCTTCATTTATCTAACTTTCTGTCTTCAATACACTTACTGCCATCTGAGAAAGAGATACCATATACTCCACAGAGCTTTTCAATCAATCTTAGCTTTCTTCAGCCTCATTAAATCACTCAGTTCACTGCTGTATAAATGATTTGAATGTCTCTATTTGTTAAAATCTATGATACCCCGACTGTGTAGGGAAGCAGTTCATTTTACTGCAAACTGGTAGCTACTGTAGACTTCATTAATTTAAACCAAATCAGGTGTGAAGGTTCTTTATTGCTTGGCAGATTGAATGCATCTGAAAAGCTTTCTCAGAGTGCCTTAGTCTGCAACCAAATTCTACTCGCTGAAATGCTTTTGGATGGTTTGATTTTTACTTGTTTTGTTGGATTTCATTAACCAATGACACTAAAATTCTTATCCTCACAAACAAGACCTTTGTTTAAAAACAATTGGAATCATTTGTCACAGATGAGAAAATGGCTACAAGTGAGGACTTAACTTTTACCACTGTCTGATCTGGGACACAACGAATTAATATTTGTCTCTCCACCCAAATTGCTCTATGGCAATGTATTAATGCTTTTTATGCCATGAACAAAAGAGAACAACCTCAAGACCACATGAATGTCAAACATAGTCAGGTAGCCTCAAATGCACCTGTCAAGTGGGCAGATATTTTTTATTTGCAATTAGAACTCAGTTATTACCATTGTAGGATTCCTGCCCAGCAATCCTTTACTCTTTACTATCAGAAATACTGTAGGTTACAGGGTATGGTAGCACAACTCAAGAATTAAAGCATTGCAGGTGTAATTAAATATTCAGAATTCTTGAGGATGACCTAACTTCTTATACCATAAGCCTCACAATCAATAGAAAAACATATACAATACATCTAGATGTCATTTCAGAGGTTTTGGGGTATAGAAAAGAACCTTAGCCTGAAAATCAGCTTTTAAGTAGTATAGAGTAGACTATACTACTCTAAAAGCCTTAAAAGTGTGGCTTTTAGAGTAGTATAGTCAGTAAGATATTGAGCAGCTAAAAGTGAGCACTAAACTGATAAAAATATTGGAGCTTTTATTTTTTCAAATTATTGTTTTCACAGCTTTTAACACGGTGGTCTACAAACTCTATTAAATAGTCTTTGTCTGTCACTCAAAGAGAGTAATTAATTCAGAAAACAAGACAGAGATTTTCACCCTGAGAGCATGGATGTGAAAAACTCTTGCATTTCTATTAGGCTGATTCAAGGACAGTTTAAGAAGGGGAGGGAGCAACTGGGCTGGGAACTTTCAGTGTAGAGGGAGGAGATATTAATTAATTGTTTGCTCAGTGGTGGGGGCTCATTCAGTTTCAATACCAGTGGAAAAAAAAAATCAAATACACTTCCTAAAAAAAACCCAAACCAAACACAAACACAAAAAACTCCCCCAAAAAATACCCAAAAATCCAACCAACAACAAAACCCAGATGAAGTAAAATACACTTGGAGTGATGCNTGGGCTGCAAGTGCACACTGCTGGCTCATGTTGAGCTTCTCATCCACCACCACCCCCAAGTCCCTCTCCTCAGGGCTGCTCTCCAGCCAGTCCCTGCCCAGCCTGTATTTGTGCTTGGGGTTGCCTCCACCCAGCTGCAGGACCTTGCACTTGGTCTTGTTGAACCTCATGAGGTTGGCTTGTGCCCACCTCTCCAGCCTGTCCAGGTCCCTCTGGATGGCATCCCTGCCCTCCAGCCTGTCTGCTGCACCACACAGCTTGGTGTGGTCAGCAAACTTGCTGAGGCTGCTCTCAATGCCTCTGTCCATGTCACTGACAAAGATGTTGAACAAGACTGGTCCCAGGACTGATCCCTGAGGGACTCTGCTTGTCACAGCCTCCACCTGGGCATGGAGCCATTGACAGCCACTCTTTGGGTGCAGCCATCAAGCCAGTTCTTTATCCATCCAGTGCTCCACCCATCAAACCCATGTTGCAGCAGCTTGGAGACCAGGATGTGGTGTAATTACAGGATGTGGTGTAATAGGTAGTAATTGGTGTGTCATAGCTACACATAGACACCATAACTGACCTGTAGTATGAAGAAAAAGGCATTATTAAATGTAAAAATGCTTGACATATCAGGGGATAACAAATTGATCATTAATAACCAAGCAGGAACTTTCCTCTTTTCTGAGGCTTGAAACATGAATGCACCACTGGCCAGAATATCTTCAGTTTGGGAAGGTAGCCAAAGCTGAAATATGAATCATCTTGCTGCCATAAAAGAACACTTAAAATCTATCTTTATCAGCCTCACAATATATGAGGCAGTGAAAGATGGTTACTTAAAGTATAAATCTTTAGGTCTGCTGGTAATGTTAAGTTTAGGATTATATACATCTGTTTATGTAACTTTACAAACTTTCTGATAAAGCTGTGCTAAATGGATCAGTGACTGTGTCCTGACCTGGTTATTGCTGCAATCATCAGCTGCAGTGATTAGATGCAGACTGTGCTTTTTCTCTGCCAGCTTTAACACTAAGTTAGAAGTGCAAAACTAAGAATAACAGAAAGAAAAGATAGAAAAAAATCCTTTAGGTCATCTAGTCTTGACTCACTGACAAATTTGGTAAATTCACAAGTGTGTGGATGATCTTTCAAGAGGAGGCTCAGGGGTGACCTCATTGCTGTCTACAACTACCTGAAAGGAGGCTGTAGCCAGGTGGGGGTTGGTCTCTTCTCCCAGGCAACCAGCAACAGAACAAGGGGACACAGTCTCAAGTTGTGCCAGGGGTGGTATAGTCTGGATATTAGGAGGAAGTTCTTGCAGAGAGAGTGATTGGCATTGGAATGGGCTGTCCAGGAAGGTGGTGAAGTCACTGTCCCTGGAGGTGTTCAAGGAAAGCCTGGATGGGGCACTTAGTGCCATGGTCTGGCTGATTGGCTAGGGCTGGGTGATAGGTTGGGCTGGATGAGCTTGGAGGTCTCTTCCAGCCTGGCTGTTTCTGTGATTCTATGACCTCACCCAAGATTTTCCTGTACCTTAGGGGAGGCTGTGCATGATCTCTGTTCTGAGAGAAAGCATTTGAGGAGGCCTCTTTTTTTTATCAGGAGCTCTTAGGAAGCCATTCCACCTGATCTGCATATCCCCTGGGAGACCATTTTGGGGAAAGCAATGTCTTGCTTCACAGGTGGCTTGTAATCTTACTGTCATATAAGCCAAATTGTGCAAAGAGTATGGAGAGTCTGAAGTTCATACATGTTTGACCTGTGTCTTTTGCTTTCAAATGCTGTTCAAAAATCTCTTATTACATAGCAAAAAAAAGTTATGCAGTAAAAAAAAAAAGTCAGCCTTGGGGCTGTTTTAGAAATTATATAACCATATCACCATAAATTATGGTTTATCACCATAGTTTATGGTGATATGGTTATGTATCACTATAAACTATCAACATATAGAGCTGGGAAATCAGCCACTACCAAAAATATGTGTGTGGATGTCAACATTCACCATTTCAAATGAGGCCTCTGCCTTTCATTAATACTGTATTATTCTGGGTTGTGTTAGTAGCTATCAGTGAAAAAACAGGAGATGACCTCTCCTTAATTACTGGTTAAAATGATCCACGTAGTAGCTGACTAATGATCATACAGAAAATGGCTTTTATGGACAAGCAATCAAATGTTTTCTGAGCTTGTAAATCTCATTGTTATGCAATTATTAGGCTTTGCCTGTGACACTCTATGTAACATTTAATTGCTCCAGCTAGGTGTGAAAGAAAGAGAACAAAAGATGAGGCACGATGATGACTTGAGTGCTGTGATCTCAGCATTAGTGGTTGGTCTCATAATGCATTGAATAAAGTCAGCAGAGGTGCAGCTAAGCAAAGCCATCAGGAGATGTTATTTTTAAAAATTAAATATTGATGAATACTCAAAAAAACCAAAAACAAACCCAAAAAGTTTCTTAATGGTGTTTTCTCAACAAGACAGGTCCCAATCTTTCATTGCAGAGCAGAGCAGAGGATTCTACTGAACAAGTATCCTTTAAAACAGAATCTTCTAAGAGCAATGTAAGAGAGGAGAGAATATATGTTAAAAAGAAAAGAAAAAGAAAATATATCAGAGATATCTAGTAAAGAGAGGAAAGAAAATAATGATGAAAGGAAAGAGAATATTTCTTTTGAATCAACTCAAGAATCTGCTGTAAGGGAAACTGACCCTGGTGGTCTCTTTCAATCTCTAAAGTTCTGTGATTCTGTGATTCCTCCAAAGAGTTCCCATTTATCCTCTTACACCTCTTGGCATGCTGAGGGAAAGAGAAAGGGACAGGGAGAAGAAGAGGAGGGAAGGGGCTAGTATAATAGCCTGCTCCAAATGGATCAGGATGCAGCTTTCCAGGATTCAGGACTTTTTTCTCCTTCTGGTGTCTTTGGTTATATCTGGTGTGGCGTTGCAGAAGAGGTTCATTACTTCTAGCAGAAACTTTGCTGTCCTCCATCCTTCTCTGCCATTTCCTTATACCCAGCTCCACAGCACTGATGTTTTTTGGACTAATTCTTTATCTCTGGGCATAAGAAGATCAGAAAGCATGCCTATGCAAGGAACCACCACAGACAGCTGCTAATTCCACTCATGCAATAAATAGGTTCTGAAAGTTATCAATGTGTTTGCTTTGGTATCTAGGTCCCAGGACATCGCAAGAGGAAGGAACTGTCTGCTCCTTCCATCAAAAAGAAAGAGAAGACCATCCATAGGCAGAAAGAGTGTTTATCCTCTTCCTGGATTTTTTTTTTTTCTGTTTTAGTGAGTCTGTGTCATCGTGTTGCATACAGAAATGGACAAAGGAAGTGCTTGGTACTGGAATGAGTTAAAAATGATCGAAAAATAGAAGAACAACAACGACAAAACAGACAAAATAAAAAACCACAAGGAAAGCAAAATGACAACAACACAATAGAAAAGCATATTTTTAACAAGTAGAAACCTTCCTTCTTTTCCAGCAGTGACTTCAACTGTAACATTGGGGCCTACAGGAGGGCTGGGGAGGGATTATTTAGAAGATCTTTCAATGACAGGACAAGGGGCAATGGGTTTAAACTGGCAGAGGGGAGATTTAACCTGGATGTTAGGAGGAAGTTGTTTGCAGTGAGGGTGGTGAGACACTGGCACAGGTTGCCCAGGGAGGTTGTGGCTGCTCCCTCCCTGGAGGTGTTCACGGCCAGGTTGGAGGAGGCCTTGAGCAACCTGTTCTAGTTGGAGGTGTCCCTGCCTATGGCAGGAGGTTGGAACTGGATGATCTTTGAGGTCACTTCCAACATAGACCATTCTATGATTCTATGATTCTATGATTGTGTTTTACAGCACAGATTAACAAAACTGTCCAGTTGCTTTCAAAACAACCTCAAGAAGTGCACTTCTTTTTTTTTCAAGTTTTCAGAAGTGTACATTTGTAATTAATTCACAGGATCACAGGATGTTAGGGGTTGGAAGGGATCCAAAAAGATCATTGAGTCCAACCCCCCTGCCAGAGCAGGACCATACAATCTAGGTCAGGTCACAGAGGAATGCATCTAGACAAGTCTTGAAAGTCTCCAGAGAAGGAGACTCCACAACCTCTCTGAGGAGCCTGTGCCAGTGCTCTGTGACCCTTATACAGTAAAGAAGTTCCCCCTTGTGTTGAGGTGGAACCTCCTGTGCTGCAGCTTCCATCCAGCACAGGACATATATCCCACCTAGATATATGCTGCAGCATAGTAGTCATTAACAGCAGCTCTCATCTTTTTGCTGTGTTCAAAAAAGCCACACAAAGAATATTGGCAAAATTACTTTTAGAAGTTTAAGACATGTGTTTTAATTTAAACTGCACAAGATGGTGAATTCTCTGAGTCTTTGAAACAGAGTAATGCAACTTAAAATCATGCAAAGACAGAGAGTTGGACCAAAAATTCTACTCAGTTTCAGAATTACTCTGAAGTCATGGCCAAAAATTATATATAATTACACATAAGTAGATTTTCTCCATCTACTGGGTGCTACATTATTTGCTGCTTCTTTAGTAATAAGGCATATTATTCCTTAAAAGCTTGTGCAAACTATAATTATAGGCTATTTTGAAGCTGTCATTAGAATCTCCTTGTTTTATGTGTAGATGAATTTCGGAGCAATCCTTCTTTTGGGGGTAAAATTTTCCAAGTTTGATCTCACCTAAACATTTGGTTTTGTGTGCCTTTTGAGGTATGAAACTTCTGAGGCAAGGAACTTCAGGTGTTTTTTTGGGATAGAAATAAATTTAACTCTTCCACATCACTATTAGCTTCTTTTTTTTTTTTTTCCTTAATAAATAGGGAGCTATGAATGAAATTCTCTCTTCTGAGGTTTAGAACTTCTGAGGTAAAGAAATCCAGATGTTTTTAAGATAGGAATNTTCTTTTTTCCTTAATAAATAGGTAGCTATGAATGAAATTCTCTCTTTTGAGGTATGAAACTTCTGAGGCAGGGAACTCCAGGTGTTTTTGGGATAGGAATAAATTTAACTCTTCCACATCACTATAAGCTTCTTTTTTTCCTTAATAAATAGGTAGCTATGAATGAAATTCTCTCTTAGGTCCTGTGGTTTGGAAGTGAGAGCTTAAAGAAATCAGAATGTTTTAAACTATCGACTTGTGTGTTGGCACTGTTGGGATGCTCTGCAGCCCACCTAGGAAGCAATACTGGCCACAGTCCTCTGGCAAGTGAACCCATTCCCCTGGCTTGTTTTCCATGCACAACAGTGAATCTATACTGGTGGGCTTATGGCAGTCAGTGTCAAGAGCATGGCCTCAACAGTCAGACCAATGCACCACAGTGGTTGTGCCCATGATGTTTCTGAGAGACAGCTCCTTGAGAGCAGACAGATAGGTCCTTCTGATATGGGATGGAGTTTGTTCTTCTTTGTTCCCTTTCCCCCTTCTTTCTCTTTACTGTCCTTCCTAGTGGTACTGTGTGATCCTGAATTCTGGGTAGCTTCTGTAAGAATACAATTAAATTGATTTATGGGGCAAAAGGAGTAAAATCTAAGATTTGACAGACAGCATGGGGCTGTACTGCCTGTTTGTAACTTTCCCAGACAAAAAATACCCAGAAAATTGCACTCACATTTGTTCTTCGTGGCCTTCTGCCATTAATGCAGTCCTGCACAAGCAATGTAAAGGACATCAAATCTTCCTCATTTCTCCTTCTGTCTGTGGCACCATGCCTGAGTCACTCAGGCCCTTGCAATCAGTAGTTGCTGTCAACTCAAATCATGGCAGTGCTACTCACCAACAGAGATCAGCACCCAAATAGCAAGTGGCATGACTTTTCAACAGGTGACAGGCTTCCTCCGGAGGTATAGGGGAAACTATAACAAGATTGCTTTTTATTTCAGCTTTTAGCTACCCCTCAGTGGCAGTGCAGAGCATGGCGGAGCACAGCTGTGAAATCCTGGTGAGTGAGTCCACAGTAACAGGCTTGGTAACTCTAGGATAACAGTTATTCCAGAAGACCATAAAAACATAGAAATATCTTTACTAACTTCTTGTCCTGTTGTTTTCTTCCAATATCAAGCTCAGTCTCACCAAGATGATTTGCTTAAATGATCCAGATTAATTTCAAGGTACATTTTGGGCAAGAACTGTTATGGAAAGAATCATAGAATGGTAAGGTTGGAAGGGATCTCAAAGATCATCCAGTTCCAACTCCCTGCCATAGGCAGGGACACCTCCCACTAGCACAGGTCACTCAAGGCCTCATCCAACCTGGCCTTGAACACCTCCAGGGAGGGAGCAGCCACAACCTCCCTGGGCAACCTGTGCCAGTGTCTCACCACCCTCACTGCAAATAACTTCCTCCTAACATCCAGTTAGACAGACAATCAGATTGACATTGTCACATAATTTGGATTATTCTCAGGCAGGATTTTATATTGCTATTACAAGGCAGGGGTTGTGTCAGCTATAGCACACATAGCTCCAGGCAGAGGCATCCTGCCATTTAAGAGCTTACATCAAATAGTAAATAGCTGCCAGCAAATAGCTCTCCTACTTTTTTTTGTTTGTTTGTTTGTGTGTTTGTTTTGTTTTGTTTCAGAGTTATTTCAACTCTCAAATGGCTGTCTTTGGAAATATATCCATTAATATTGTAATAGGTGAGGATGAGCTAGCAAGCATCAAAGTAGCTCTTTGGGAAGATCCATGGTCTTATTTAGTCTAGTTTGTTTTTAAAATTGATATTAATGATTGATCTGAAATAGAAGATCTGTGCCTGAGATGTCTGGAAAAGTCTAATACTACAAAAGCTAAACATAAGGCTAAGGAGGTTTTGGATGCATTTTTTGCATGTCATGTTGTAGACTATACCTACCTACCTATCTACACAAACTGCTTGAATTCCTGAAAGCAACTTCTCTTGACATTCCCTGGTTCAAGCTTTCCTTCACAGCCAAGCTAGGTTAAGCCTCATTTACCTGTGACTTTATGAGTAATCATGGGGAGCTTTTTGTGGCATTTGAATGCCAACAGAACACTGAACTGTAGCAATTTCTGTTATCTGATGACTTGTCTGAAAAATCTGTGGCAGAGAACAACAAAGTGCTTTATTATTAACTGTCACAAAGTCAAAAGTGAGCAGTAATAAAATGAATGAAGTGTATTGTGTCCTTAGACTCAGTGACATGGGGAAAGACCTTATTTTCCATGCCTTTTACCCTTGAACAGATTTACTTTGAATCCCAACCTGCACTGTGCTATGCTGTATCTGTTCGTACTGGCACATGACTGGATTACCTAATCCATCTGTAGTCTCCCTCNCCTCCCTTGTCCTGCTGGCCACACTGTTTCTGATCCAGGCCAGGATGCCATTGGCTCTCCTGGCCAGCTGGGCACACTAACTGCATGTGTTTGTCCTTTAAGGAACACAAGGACAGATAAGTAAAGAATCTCTGGAACTTGCCAAAATACTCTAGTCCCAAAAATTGAAGATAGGAAAAACCTTTCAGGTGGTCCAAATGCATCAGCATGATACTGTGCTCCATGTGATCCCTAAGCCCTTTGAGGAGCAGTTTGAGGAAGTCTGCCACCCAGCATTTAACATTTGACTCATGACCCAAAATGTTCCTCAACTTCTCTCGTAACCTATAGAGAAACAGTTTCATTAATTTATGAGGAGTATTTTAATACTGAGTAGTGGGATAGTGTCATGTGGAATGTATGTGTGGTTCAAGAGGAGCAAGGTTCTGCTGGGAGGTTGCTACTACTGTGAGTTCGGTAGTGTACCCACACACTTTTCAGCCTGCACCACATGGAAATCTTTGGGGGTGTTCTGGAGTCTCATACAGTGTGTGTAGGTAAGTTGTTCCAGCCTAGAGCACTCTCCCTTGGATGGAAATTGGGTGAGATATTGCATAGCTGTGTAGCCTTGGCTCATTTTGTCTCCTTTTGGTTTCCATCAGTGTTATAATAACATTCACTTGTCATTTTAATGGTTGTTCTACTGTGAGGAATTATTATAAGAAGATATAAAATGACTCATCTTCTCAGTGCAGTCTAGTCCTTCATGTAAATATATTATCAGCTTCTATTTTTAAAAGCATATCAGGTGCAGCAGACTGGAAAGGCTATTAATAAGTTCTGATACAATAAGTAAATGTTTATAAATAAACCAAGTATTATTTACCTCATAAACGTCCAGTCAGAGGTGTTCTGGCCTTTTCATTTTGGTAAATATGTGTACAGGTGGATGTCATTATTTTTAATTGTGCATTGTGAACAACTCTGTTTTTAAAGATTGCTAAATTGATACCAGTTAAATACCTCCAAAGCTGTGACAGATGAAGTTCAAAAGAACAGTGACCTAACATTGACCTCATCTTCCACCTGAAAGCAACAACCTTTGAAGGTGTTGAGAACTAGTTCATTATTCATTTCTTCAGAGGCTCATGTCTTGTTTCAATTTAAGTTGTCATGTTGGTTCTGCACAGTGATGTATTCCTTCTCATTGGAGATGAAGAGGCATTTTATGAAGGTCATCCACAGCCTTGAACCTTGGTCTCAGCTGTGAGATGCAAATATTTTTGTATTCACCCTGTCAGGTTGTCCTCCTCACGTACAGTGGTAGGACATAGTTTTTAAACTGAAGTCAAGCACTGTTGTGTCTGATGGCCTGTAAGAACCTCTCACTGGTGTATGCATTGAAACTTCATTAAGCAGGAAAGAAGAGCTGCTCCTACAGCTTTATTGAAGAAAGAATATTCAGGTATATTCAGGTAATATGATCAAAATGTGTTAAATATACATAGGGAAAAAAAAATCTATGGACTTTGGGGCATAAAAAGTTTTTCCAAATTAAATGTTCCAATGAATTTTTTTTTGTTTGTTTGTTTATTTTTTTAATTAACAACAATGATAGCTCATTGTAGATATTTTCAAATTAGTCATGGAAAGGATGTCATTTGGTATTATGAAGCTTTTTGATTGTTCTGAATATGGTCACAGTTGTCCTTTTTTCTGCTTAGGTCGTGCCTTGTGATCCATGTGTGAGGTCTGTTGCACCATTCCCCAGTTTGTTTCATTGTGCTCTGAGCTGTTACCAGATTCTTTTCTGCAAAAAAATAAGAAGAAATTATATTCTTTGCCGAAACCAATTGCACTTTGGAATCCTACCACCTCCTGTTGCTTTCAGAAAGCTTTTTAAGCTTTTCATCTATTCAGTTGGTCTTGCCATTTTTGTTTGTTTTGCTGCTAAAGAGAAATAGGAGGCACATTAACATTTCCTCCCAATTTTTGGCAATTACTGTTGACAAGCAAATAAAAATAAAATCCTTGTATTTATCAAGAATAGCACATACATTTCAAAGCAACAGCAACTTCACTGACGAATAGAATGAAGTAAGGAACACAGGAAAATGAGTAGAGAGCGCATTGAACTTTAGGAGGTATGGGTATCATTTTCTGGTGTCATTTTAGATTCTCTTAGTCTTGAAAGATGTGGAAGGAAATAAATTTAATAACGTTGTTGTACCATAAATTCAATCAATTTACTATTCTAATGCAAGGTTTCCTTAAAGAAAATGCTTCCTTTCAAAAAAAAAAAAAAAAAAAAAAAAAAAAGATCATTTTTTTTTGCCTGGTAACAGAGTAACATCATTTTCTCATTAATAATTTAGTGACATAAAAAAAAAAAGCAGAGAGAAAAATGGTCTCCCATGTGTCTGGCTCTCTGTTAAAGGAATTAGAAAAACAAATTTCTGTTTTTAAATCTTACCAAAGCTTAGACTTTTGACAGTTTTTTTATCTCTGCAGAATTTTCTTTATAATGGTATATGCCAGTCTGAGAATGTACAAAATACTATTATGACCAGAAAATGACAGTTCCAGCCAAAGAAGAAATGAAGTGCTGCATTCTGGCTGAAGATGCTCACTCCTTGCTTCAGAAAATTTCTTTCTTTTGCTTCGGTGGAGCTGTTGTACAATTTGGATAGTTTTCAGGTTTTATTCTTATATTCAAGCATACAATCACAATCCTGAATTGCCTTTTTAAAGAGAAAGAAGACAGGGCAAGAAATGCAAAGTGTCTGTGCCTCCATTAGATGACTTGGTAGTTTGAATTCATGATTAATGTATCACCAACATAAGTCTACTGGAAACTGTATATTGACTGAATTCAAGTAATTCAAATATCTATCTGTTGAATAATGAAGCTAATAACAAACATCCAGACATGTGCATTTAGAAAGCCTCCAAACCTACAGGACTCAGTCTCAAACTGCACCAGGATAAGTTTAGGTTGGACATTAGGAAGAAGTTCTTCATGGAAAGAGTGATTGCCCATTGGAATGGGCTGCCCAGGGAGGTGGTGGAGTCGCCATCCCTGGAGATGTTTAAGAGTAGGCTGGATGAGGTACTTAGTGCCATGGTTTAGTTAATTAGAAGGGTTAGGTGATAGGTTGGACTCGATGATCTTAGAGGTCTTTTCTAACCTGGTTAATTCTGTGATTCTGTAATAAACAACTAACTATTGTAACTGTTATGGTTTCCAACTCAGCTATCACCTGTCAGTGGTGCTACAGAAAGAGAGAGCAAAGAGAAATCTTTGCATACCATGTGGAAGGTGAAAGGAAGACATAATTTGAGGTTTTTTGCAAGGAGCTTATTTTCCCTTTATCTCGCATCAGCATAATGCCTTGTATCACATGCAGATATTGATATAAATTGCACTGGTAAAGTGTTTCTGTGTGATGGAGAAGAAAAATTTGCATTTGAAAAAAACATCCAGACCAATTATTCACCTGTAAATGTAGAGATCATTAAAGCTATTTACTAGATGGTTAACTAAAAGTGATTAACTAGAGAAATTAAATCTTATTTCATCCAGAAAGTTGTCGACGTTTCTCCAGGAGGTGTTTTATCTGTCTAAGAGGATTCAATATGATCCATTGGGTAATGAGAAGGAAAAAAAAATCTTTGATTTGCCTGCTGTGTTAAGTACTGCATTTGAGAACACTGTAGGAACAGACACGAATCTCTGTATGCAAGAGTGGATTTCTTTAATCAAAACTGAGGTAAAACACAGATTGATATCATATTTCCATCAGAAAATATTCCTACTGCCCAAACTGCCATGACGTTACTTTCTCCTCTCCTCTCCTCTCCTCTCCTCTCCTCTCCTCTCC